>SCDS01001151.1:0-14771 GCA_004149465.1 Drosophila nigromelanica | reverse complement strand
AGATACAGGAATATCCGATGTTGTAGGGCGGGGCGGGGGGGGGCATACAGTGGGAGTGGCCAGGATAGCAAGGTGGCAATTTTTTGGGAGGTCGTCAGCTATCTACAACCAAGTTTGGTGACTCTAGGTTTAAAATTGTTGACTTTGTCGATATGCGATTTTAGGTGTTATCGGTTTGCCACGCCCCCAGTGGGCGCAGCACAAAATCCTTAACACTTTATCTGACGCGGGTACACACAGGAGTACATATCCAAAATTTCAAGTCTCTAGCTTCAATAGCGGCGAAGATAATTGCGTTCATACGGACGGACGGACGAACGGACAGCAAGACGGACATTGCACAAAACCAATGTACTCTTTTCACTTCGTGAACGGGAATAAAAAGTTCAATTTTGCATATACTTGAGAAATTTTGTCGTTTAAAATAAGTGTTCCACCGAACATTTCAGCGAAATTTGTTGTAAAGAATTATGACCACTTATTTATAAATGAATACTGCCAAAAAGAAAAATGGGCATCCGATTGTACTTTCCCATTTAAGTCAACCGCTTGATAGTACAAAAAAAACTAACATCCGCCTTCTCTCTTGGCTATCAGCATGTAAAAACAAATTTTGATAATATATACCTTAATAATAAACATGGTTTGGGCGACATCTTAAACTCTGATACCCCACGGTATAGATATATAATTTTTTGCTGTTAAATTTAACATTCGTGGTATTTGCCTTTTCATTAGATATTCCTATATCCCACCTTCTTCAGATAATTCTGTCTATTCTTTGCTATTCACTCTGTCTCCTCTATGCTTTCTGATCGGAATTTTCTTATTTTTCTGGGTAATTTTATTATTGCCGGGACTTCTTGAATTGCTATTTCTGACTAACGTGTTTACTTCCATGACCCAAAATGTGAATTATTCGAAGTATGTATGATTGCAAATGCTTAAATGCGTTAAACGTGTCGAACGGGTTGTTTTGATGAACTGAATTAATAACCGTGTAGAGTCTTGAAATTTTGAATATATACTCGTGAGTACCCGCTTCAGATAAAGGGCTAAGGATTTTGGGGTGCACGCACTAGGGGTGATAAAAGGTAACAGTGGTATTTAGATTGCTGGTGACTTCTCTCAAAGATTCTGACCTTAATATCTCCGCCACGTCCACTAGAACACCTCCCAGCACCCATATAAATCGGAAATGCCTTTTAGCTTTTCAGCTAGAGTCACTAAAATTGGAATATATATTACTGGAATGCTCCTCCAAACAAGACACGATTAATACCTAACTTAGAAGTTGCACTTTGTCAACACCAATCATTTAGTTTTTCATGTGATAAAATTCTCGTTAAGTTATCTAATTTCCTTACCAATCCTATATAACAGTGCTTTGTGTCTTGAGCGAAACAAAGTGCTAGGGGCGTCTACTGGACGCTAGGTACACCAGAACCCTTAACAATTTATCTGATGCGGGCTTACATAAGTCTATATTTTAGCTTCAATAGCGATCATACGGACAGACGGACGAATGGACAGATTGACAGCAAAAAGGACAAATTGAGTATATTCTTTTCACTTCGAGTAACAATGGCTTGACAATTCTAAAAATACAGAAGATATTAAAGATAACGTGTAACAAATTTTGGTTCGTCAACTGGCAGCCAATTGGCGCAAGCTAATTTTGGATTACAAACATTATTGTGTGCACAATAACTTTATTGTGTTAAAGGTAATATAATTGTGCACACAATTTTGCAATATATTCTATAGTGATATAGTATATTCAGATATCCATTTGAACCAAATCTACTGTCTCAACCTCTTATTGGTGTTGCAGATTTGTATAGATTTTAGATTTGTTTTTAGTATGCAAATTTGAACTCTCAAGCTCGTAAGCTTTGCGAGATCGACACGTTCATACAAACAGATGGATGGATACGCAGGCGAACATAGCCAAAGCGACTCGGCTGTTGACCCTGATCAAGACCAAAGACAATAAAAATACTATGAAGAGAAACGCGCATACATTTGAAAGTAAGCAAAAATGTTTCTGGTGGGACTTTTCAAGTGGCTTTTCGCTCTCGAAAAGTCGCACGATCAAATGCCGAAGTTGTTGCGCCTATGCTGCTGAAACAAGCAACGAAATCATTCGTCAGGCTGCCTTCAGCAAAGCTAGTCGATGCCAGTGCACGTAAGAATGCTCGCTCGTCCAGCCTATGGCGTGCAAGCTCATGTGTTTGTATGCGTGATTTTTTCAGGCATACGTACACGGTAACAGTGGCGTATACAAGTTTTATTTTTAAATAGAAATAAACAAAAATAATAATTTCTTACAATATATTATGCATATCATATATTATAAACTTAAAAAAAAAACTTGCAAATATATATTCATATAATATAGATAATACATATTCGCTTTGCCTGCCGAATCTTAATTTTGTTGATTTTTTTGCGCCGACCTTATATATTCAATACAATAACTAAGCATTTATATATAGATCCCGGCGCAAGAAAACCAAAAGTTTCAGCAGCAAAAGTCTATGCAGTGCCCAATCACACGATCATACTGACAGATGTACATATACACTTGCACTGACGGCAGTCGGGTAGCCGAGCTGAGAGGGCATTCTGTTTTCTGCTCTTAATATTGTGAGAGCGCAAGTGCTGCCTTGTAGCGTTTCGTTGTACGGTTTTGTCTCTGTCAAGACTTCTAGTTATATTTTTAGATATATGAAATTTTCCGATATATAAAGGAGGTAACCAGTAATTTACTTGAAAATTTTGGGTATCTAGCTCTAAAACTGAGGAGGATATAAGCATTTGCGATTCGTGGGGCCGGGTTGGCTGGGGGCGCTCCAGTGACTAGTGAGTCTAGCTTTAAAATTGTGCAAATATGCAACGCTTAACGATTCGAGCTTGCAGGTATATCGCTTTTCGCGATTATAGGGGCAAGGAAGGTGTTAGCAACATATTTTTTCAGTGATGTATGCTGGAGCATTCCTGCAATATACATATATGCAAAGTTTTTGGAATCTAGCTCAAAAACTGTGGCAGGTATAGCCATATTCGAGTTTTTAAGGTCATTAGCTATCGACATACCAACTCTCTGACTCTATCTGTAAAATTACGAACTTTATTGATTCGCAGTTTTATGTGTTATCGGTTTGTCACGCCCTCAGTGGGCGCACACCAAAATCCTCAACACTTTGTTTTTAGCTTCAATAGCGGCGAAAAAATTATGTTCATACGGACGGATGGACAGACGGACATTGCACAAAACCCATATAGTTTTTTCACTTCGACTCGGTCCCGGCTGCCAACTAACGTGCCTCTCGATCTGACGCTTTTGGGCTTGAACCGCCATACCTAATCCAACTGATCATTCGCCCTTGTGCCCCTTGATTACGGTCGCTTTCTTCGACTCCACTTTGGCCCGTCGCATCCAACCACGCCTTTCGCTCTTGCGTTCTTCAAACTAGGTAGTTTGCCGCCATTCCGTTCTAGCCTTGTCACAACCTCTTGATGCTTCACCATTGTTGGAGCCATCCTCGTATCGATACCGTGTTCGCCGTTGCGACCATCACCTTAACCAACCTCCTGATGTGTGTCTGCCTCGCATCTCACCCGGGGGTTGCCATCTGATGTCGCCTCAGCGGTCTCCAGGACTGGGGCCCTTCCCGTCTTTAGTCTCAACTCCGCAGCCCACACTGTCTTCTTGTGCCGACTGCACACACAAAGTCCATGTCTATGATCAGCTGGTCCAACATAGAGCCCATAACTCGTAGTGACGCACGAGCTAGAGGCGTCGGACAAAGAGTGGCCTGGAAAGGGTTGTAAAACGATCCAGAGCCTTCGCCAAGCTTTGCTGCTTCCACCAGGGCTTGGGGCGGAACGACTTACGTCGGTTGTGCATCCGTATGCCCGGCTCTGCTCCCTCCCGCAGCGTCCCACTCTCTGCCCATCACTGGCACTATTACGTGCCCCATTCGCCTACCTTCCATTGACTTGGGTCATCTGTATTTCGCGTACTTCCAGTGTGAACGTCTCGACGCCAGGCTATGGCCGGCCAAGTGGAACACTCAAATCCCCCTCGGATTTGTATCTGGGCCCAATCGGTTTCCGCTGCCAGATCCAACACCTTGGCATACTGAGCCTCCATCTCGACCAGTCGTGTCCAGATTTCGGCGCTATGCGTGCTATCTTTTACAAAGACAGCCAGGCGTCCTCGCTATTCTTCCATATTGCCCTTTCTCTGCAGTCCAAATTCCGAAGCGATCCACTCGAGCTCCTCTTTGAGTCTTTGGTAGATCTATCAGGTTCCCAGCCCTAGATTTTTAACCCGAGTTCGTACCCGTGTCTTTTATTAATTTATTTGAATCTATTATTATTTGGCTTTCCTTAGACTTATTTTGTTTTATAGGATTTTATTTATTATTATGTTATTTAATTAATTACATTTATTTTGTTTTATTTATTTCTTTTTTATTACTTTAAATTATTTCGGTGTATTTTATTTTAGAAAATTTTGTTTTTATATTCGTTCACGAAGTGAAACTAGTAAGTATATTGGGTTTCGAAATCGAAAACACCGATATATTTAATAGCTCCAATCGATAACACGTGTATATTTCCTAACATTTTTAGATAGAGCCACCAAATTTGGTATGTAGATAGCTGGTGACCTCCCCCACAGATTGCAACCTTGATATCCCAACCACGCCCCCTTGAGCGCCCCTAGCGCCTCCGCCCTAAAACATAGGAAATGCCTATATCTTCCACAGTTTTTTAACTACATTCACCAAATTTATTTATACTCCTCCCTCCCGCTTCTGCTAATCGCGAAACCCTATATCTCGTACAGTTTTAAAACCAGAGTCAGCAAATTTGGTATGTAGATAGCTGGTGACATCCCCCCAAAAATTACGACCTTGACATTCTGGCCACGCCCACCAGAATGCCTCCTAACGCCCTCGGCCTGAAAATTGGATATACCTATATCTCCCACAGTTGTTAAGCTAGAGTTTTCCAATTAGAAAGGTAGATAACTGGTCACCTTAAAGATCGGTAGATAACTAATGACCTTCCCCAAAGGTTGCGACCTTGATATCCCACCCACGCCCACTAAAACTCCCCCCAGCCACCCCGTTTTAGAGCTAGGGAACCCAAATTTTTCAAGTAGGGTAATTTCAAATTTCAAAAAAACCGAAATTGTCCAAAATAACAATACATATTAAGACCATGAACGAGTATAACGCAGTTGGTAACGCCCGACTGCAACGTTCTTACTTGTTTTTCTAATTTATGAAATTTTATTTATTATCGTTAAATTTAACTTTTATTTTATTTGAATTCAGTTGTATAGCTCACAACCCGTCACAAAAAAATAAACCCGGTATACCTTATGTTGTCCACTTTCGATGTTTCGCTCGCCCTGATGCTACCGTCGCGACACGTGTGCAGCTCTCCGCCTTTGCACCGGTAAACTTTTATTGTCGTTGTTGTTGTTAGCGGGGACTAACAGGCGCGGGCTTGTCAATGTGTGCAGGTTTTCCTGTTACTCCTTTTGTGGGCGTCTTTCGGCGCACAGACAAATCCCAAATTATACGCTTAAAAAAAATGTTGCCGGTCTTCGTGCACATTGTAGAAATGTTGTTTGTAAAGGTTATGATTATTAGTTTAACAGATTAGTGATATTTTTGGGATTTTAGTGCCCTGCTCGGGTGCCACTCGTATAGTAGTTCCAGGGCCGGTGTATTAATCTCAGCCTGACCAAGATCGGCTTACAAGAAAATTTGTAAATTACTGTGTTGCTGAGCGGTGAGGCAAGACAATCGCTATTATGGCAATCCCAAAGGTAGACCCTTGAATGTGTGCCCTAAAATTAAACAGTCCCTTCGCAAAAGTACCCTGTATTTACGAACGCGGAGGTTTCGGCTAATCCCTCGGTCACTTGCACCGCTCCCGATCGTACGATTCTCGGTTGACACCGTAACACGTCTCCTAACCAGGTCAGGTTGTCCCTGTGACCACGCCTCCCAACTGGGTCACGATTGCTCCGTGACCACGTGTACTGCCTTTAGTTAAGCTGGCACTGTATAGTGTCCCGCCCAGGCCAGGTTGTCACCGTGGCCACACCCCTAAAACTTTACAGGTTGCCCAATCCTGATTACCTTGTTGGTTATTACCGGCAACTATTCGGACACAAAGAATAAGATCTTCAGTAGGCTTCTAGTTATGCAGCTGTTTTTATTACTTATTGATCAAATTTGTTCTATATGGGTTAGTTTAATATAGTCTTTAAAATAATAATAATAATTAAATCTAAACGCAATATTTTTAACTACTAGTCTTGCTGCCTTTTCCCGTTATTTCTGCGCATCTTTTGCACTCTATTTCTTTCCGTTACTATGTCGCTTCCCGCGGTTGACAATTTTCGGCACTCGAAATTCTTATGCGCACTAGTCTGCTCTGCATACGAATCTAATGAATTTGTCTCTTATCACAGCTCACATCAGTTACCGAAAACTGCACTCAGCTTTCGCTCTTCACCACAGAGCCGCTGTCTTGGGTGGGCTTAAGCTGATCGTGAGCCTGCAGAAGGAGAAGAGCTGCTTGCTATACTGACTATCGATTAATTAACTACTTATTAACTGAATACATATATTTTTACTTTGTTCCTTTGCATTTACTTGCTTTTCCCTAATCCTATCAATATTATCGCTAATATAGGCATTTTAGATGTTAAGGTATCATTATTTGCGGGAGGCCTCAAGCTATTTGCAAACTAAATTTTGTGACTCTATCTCTAATATTGTGGGATATCGAATATCTAGCGTCCCAGTGGGCGTGCAACTAAAAACTTAACACTTTGTCTGAGGATGATAGCTATAAGTATATATCCAAAGCTTCTGGTCTCTAGCTTTAACAGCGGCAAAAATAATGGCGCTCATTCAGACAGATGGACAGCATGACGGACTTTGCACAAACCCAATATACTAGTTTCACTTCGTGACTGACTATAAATAGTGCATTAAAATTAAAAATACAAAGGATAAATTTTCAGATGTTTTTTTTACGGATATGTCAGTTAAAATAAGTAAGATTGTCCGGAGCATCCGGTTCAGAGGTACCCTGAATCCAACAGCGAGTTGTTATACACATATATATGATCTTCTTCTTGCGCTTTGCTGCTACTTGGCTTGTGAAATTTGTTTAGGTTCACCACACGTTTTCTTTAATAATTGTGTTTCTTAGATTTTGCTGAATTTTTTTGGTAAACAGAAATTGAAGAAGACGTTTAATACTCCGGCACCCGTTTATGACACTTATGTGAAATATAGTAGAGTGAGCTAAAAGGACACGTCAGTCAACGCCTTTTAACCATACTTGGTCCTAAACTTTAAAACTGTTAAGATGTAGGCATTAGCAATTTGTGGGTCAGGGGTGCTGGGGGGCATTCTAGTGGGCGTGGGCCACCAAAAAGATAGCAATTAAAGGGTCCTTACTCGATTTTTTTTCGCTCTCAGCACTTATTACTGCATGTCATCATTCTTTACCATTCTAAGCTTTATTCCAAAAATTAATATAGAAATTTCAAGTGTCTATAATACTTAATATAACTTATAGTACGAACAGTGAATTCGCATTATTATTAAAACTATGCAAACTTCTGAAATATATATCAATGACTGCTTATTAAAAATGCTACAACTCATTATTTGTTTTAGTATTAGTCCGATAAAACCTAGGGTCTAGTCGGGGCCGTCCGACTAAGAGATCCCTGCGATCTGTCAATAATAATAATAAACACAGTTCACACACACACACAAATACACGCCGCACGTAGCTTACTTGGTAGGTGCGCTTGCCCCCACTATAGAAACTAAATCCTTGTTTTCTTCCAAACTAAATGTATGACCGTTTTGAAATGATCGAATGAAAACAAACCAATTTACAAGTCTGTAGTATTTGATATGCAATTTTTATGGTTTTATTGATATTGCGTTCATACAGACAGCAAACAGGGATACTTAGCTCGTCGTTATGATCAAGAATATACTTATGAGGTCGGAGATGCCTCCTTCTGCCTGTTACATTCACAAAAGTAATGCACAAAATCATTATAACCTAATTTACCCATTTTCAATGGGTTCATACTACAGACTTGTCCTTTGTGTTGTAGATTTTAATGCTCTTGTTAAGTCCCAAAAATCTCAAACGGTCTACTGTTATTAAATTGTAATTGTTATTATTGTAATTTCTATAGTGGGGGCCAGCCACTGAGTAAAGTGAGTGATTGTGTATGTGTATATATGTATTTGAAATGGAACATGCTCGTATGAATTCAATGGGGTTGAAATATTTGTAACAACATATCACAGGGTTCAGAGTATTTCCTAGTCGAGCGTTCCCGACTAAAGCCTTTTCATTTGTTTAAGTTTCTTATATTTATATTTATTTTCAATAAAATGAACCACAAAAAGAATAATATCTTGTTAAATGAACAATTCACTTTTTTTTCAGGAAATAAACTATGATTCACCAAGAGGAGGAGTATCTGTAATTACCGAAAAAGGAGACATAACTACATCTTATTTACTAATTCAGCGTGCCCAAATTTCTGATTCTGGGAAATATTCCTGCTTGCCATCAAACGCTAATTCCAAATCAGTTTATGTTCACATATTAAATGGTATTGTATTGAATGAAATTTTTGTTTTTATAATAAACTGGTATTGATGTCTTTATAGGAGATCACCCGGCGGCAGTGCAAAGGGCAAACACATTCCTAGGCTTAAGCTTAAATGCTTTAGTATTAATTATGATATTTGCATATATTTAGGTATTTAAGGTAAACAAAAAAAATTGTTTTTGATTTGTAAATAAATGTATTTAACAAGCCTATCGAAATGACTCCAAAATAATAATAAATAAGTAACCAAATGTCGAATTTTAAAATAGCACTAATTAAAACACTTTTAAAGATTATTTGGGTTACAAATGCATAGAGTCAGCCAATATTATAAGTAAGCGTGGAGAAACACGGGGAATAACTCGAAAAAAAAGTGGGTAACGATTAATTTCTAGTGTACATACATATGGAATTTCTGACATGATAAAAGTGCTACATCCATTTTTTAGTGTCTAAACAGAAAAATGTACAGTTGTATTTTTGTATTTTAGAAAGACCATAAAAAGTGTGAGACAAATTTGGTGAATCGAAAAATATATGGAATTTAACGGCATACCCGCCCCTAAATATCCTTTTTATCAATTTTCTGCGCTTACATTAGTTACCTGACCGAATATTTATATATATATATTTCATATCATATATATATCATATATATATATATATATATATATATATATATATCGTTAGAAGAGTTTTTAGAATACAGGGGGCCAGCGTGGGATAATTGGGCACTTACTGAGTTCCTCTCTGCTTCTTCGACTTATCGGCAACAGACTCCTCTCAGATATGAACTTCCTTCTCCTCGTGTTCTTGCGAGTGCAGACTCGCACTTATTTTAACTATTTCTCCTGTCACTTGTCTCTTTTTTTTACTTTTTACTTACTAGCACTCGCAAGTATCCACTTATTGCTTTTACACTCCCTTTACCCTATACTCGTGTCCGTTTATCACTTTTACTTCGCGTTACTATACGCATATCTGATAACTTTTCGGTTATCTCGTTTTCGATTACTTCTTTGTCTTCTCATCGACTATCTCCCTAATTGGTAAGCGACCAATTCGGTAGCCTAGCTTCGTAAACTTTCTATCTTCACCATAGGCCTCGATCCTCATAGAGGGTTTTCATAGGCGACAAACGTTCTGGCTCGCGACAAAAACTCTAGTAAGTGACAAAAGCTGTAGTAAGTGAAAAAAGCTTAGATTGACTAACCAGCCATGTTAGTTACTGAACAGTTGTATGTGCGTTACGGATTCAAATACTTTTCATGATATAGTAATATGAGAGGGCGCAGCAGTAATCAACTTTACAATTTGTTCCTGTGATCCCCGTTGGGTCCAACATATGTGCACTATCCAAAGGACGCGTTGAGTTTTCATAAATTCGGTGATGCTTAGCCCGAACTTTTCTGTGAATTTTAGTGCCTGGTCATCTAAACATCCTATGGTACCGATGGCTTGATCTGCTAGTTTCACCAGTGGTTCATCTATTACTAGGTACCAAAGAAGGGACACCGTTCGACCGCACGGATGTGTATTGTGGTAAAGTCTAGTGAAGATTAGGGACATCCTTGTGAATTGGCATTCTCTCTTTCCAGTTAATAGAAAAGAATCCAACGCCTCTAGAATCTTATACTCTGGTTATTGAATGCGACGTCTAGGAGGAGCACAAAGCAGTTTTCTTCACTTCAAATGCATTCCCAATTTTACTAACTTTCTAATGTAAAGCGACCTCTGTCTATCTGCCTTTGATATATGGGAATTGTACATAGTGCAGTGGATTTGTATCTAACGAATAATTTAATGACCCCGACCTTGACAGAGTCGAATATAATACCCGACCGACTGTGACCACATCTAGCTAGTGAACCGGTATCCCCAACCATATGTTCTTTTTAGAAGCCCCATCATTAGATGACTCACTAGCCAATACTTTTTTCATTCTAGCTGCTTCTGGAAGTGACTGCACATTTTCAATGTAGGTGCATCCGCTAGCGCGTTTGGTGCATCTAATGTTCTGGTGCTATTCAGTAAGCGCGCTAGGGATCATCACGTTTCACCTAATGAGGTCTTAGGGCTGCACTATCATGGCAAGAGGTAAAAAGCATCTTAAAGTTATCTTGATGCTAATTCTATCTCCCTCGTAGAGTTGACTACACAGAAGATATTCAAAAAGGCACTCACCCCTCCTGCCTATTTCTCCTTTACAGAGCGTCGGGCAAGGGTGTCGTTCCCACGAACTGCCTTCCGTAGCTTGGACGCGTTGTATCACATTGTATCTTGCACCTAGCCAGATGGCAGTCGCCATTGGTGCGGCGGTTTGCTTGCGCTTGAAGTTCGCCTGTGGACTCTAGCGAGACCATCCTCTCTACTGATTGAGGCAACCATGTCTTCTTGCGATTGCGATACATACATACACAAATTCATTTATTGACACATACACTCTACTTAGCGGCATATTCATTTAATTTATAAACTAAAAGTATGATCAAATTTTCGGGCTTAACAAGAGCTTTCAAATCTATGTACAAACAAAAGCGCAAGTTTTCATCTTATTTTATTTTTTTTAGTTGATCATTAGAAATTAAATTTTTCCTAATTTTTCCCGACTACTTGCTTTTATACTCGTTAACGAAATGAAACTAGTATATTGGGTTCGTGCAATGTCTGTCATGCTGTCCGTATGTCGTGAAGGTTCCTGAAGCATAAGCCAAACGCAACTTATGACCACCATGATCTTGGCTTAATACCGTAATATCACAAGCTTGCTTACTAGCATCTGTGGCTATGCAAAATTCTCTACTGAAGTCTGCGTACTACATTATGGTTTCATTAATTCCTTTCTATCTTAAGATTTCTTTATCGTTGCAATAACGGAATGTAGACCAGTTTCTGTGGATCTACCTTTTTCTATCTCTGTCTTTTATAATGAAAGTGGGGTCATTCCATTAAATATTTTAATGTTAGTATTAAGTAGGTAGTTCAAGAGTGACTCACACTTATCATTTGTATCATTGCTACCCCAGTGTGTGTATGATAAGCGTTAAAATCGCAGCCTGTCTGCGATCAGGCTTTGACTGACGTCTTCTGATGGGGGCTCCGTTGGTCATAGGCCATGTATGTCTATAGTAGCCATTTTAGAGCTTGCTGGAGTTCCAGGGTTGCTGGAGGGTTGTTGCTATCGCTAACTTTGTGCAGCAGAAAAATACTAAGGTGTTTCTTTCTGTTACCTTGTGGTCCAGCTACTAAGAGTTTGAAGTCCGAAATTGTTAATCCAAGAACTTTATGTGGTTGGAGGCAAGGCAGTACTATGTCGGCTCCCCCTCCAGCCAGGCAGAACAGTCCTCAGACAGATCACAGGACTGTACCTCGATTTGCTTTAGCCTATACATCGAGGCGTTCAGGTTCCGGGTAATTATGGACACGTCGGATGCCTCCCGCGGCTTCTATTCTTTATCTCTTCCAACTTGACTTCCCTCCAGTCATGGGTGGGGAGATTAGGGTTGCATCGATGCAACATCTAGAGGATTCGCTCCGGCTCTTTGATTGAAGGGTATCTAGAAACGTGCGCGGGGTCTGAGTGGAACCTCGTTCCAGTCTACCGCCACTAGCTTGCTCATCGCTGTTTTTTACAGCTCTGCCGACCTATCAGTATATTCGGTACTCTGATACCACCCAACGTCCTGGTATACAAGCGTACCACCCAACCTCCTGGTATACAAGCGCCGGACCGGGCTCTGCCTCGACCAATTCGAAGCAGTGGATGACCAAGGCCATTTCCACCCACTTCCACTGACTCCTGGGAATTCTCCCGTCCGAATTGCCCTGGTCTAGGACCCCAATCAGGATCATATCCCTAGCTATCCGGGCGAAAGATTGCTGGACACGCGATATCTTCGCTGAGCGACCAGGTTACTCATGTGACCGCTGCCATTTGTGCTGTGCTTTTGGCTTCTCAGCTAAGTCTGGTAGCTCACTTTTCGCCCATTCTATGTTCTTCAGCCATTATGCTGACGGGTTGGCTGCTGTGCACGCATTACGAAGCTGGAGCATACGCCCTGCACTTCATTTCTCGGCGTATGTAAGCTTCCTTGACGCGTTTGTGCGGTCTGTATGACGTTTTTTTGTCGCCCCTGGAGCCACTGTCGTGCTTTTCGCGCCCCGCTGTATTCCCAGCGCAACAGGTAATCACCTACACCGGGGCCTGGATGGAATGCGGGTTTACTCGGACTAGCGGTGGCAGATTGGCCTACTGGCGTGGTGACCATCTTCATTGAAGTGCGTTGGCCTTCAAAACCGCTGCCTTCGCTGAGGGGACGGGAGTTGGCATTCCGGAAAGCTTTATGGGAGTGCCGGTCTCCATATTATTTTTATACTCTGAACGCATTCAAAACGGGTAAAAGGGTATAATGGTCTTGTGCAAATGTATGTAACAGGCAGAAAGAAGCATCTCCGACCCCATAAAGTATATATATTCTTGATCAGGATCAACAGCTGAGTTGATTTGACCATGTCCGTCTGTCTGTCTGTCCGACCGTCCGTCCGTATGAACGCGGCGATGTCGGAAACTATAACAGCTAGACAATTCAACTTTTAGAATTTAGACTTGTTCATGGTACGTGCAGATACAGTTTACTTCAAATGATCGATAAGCCTTTCCGTTTTTCTAAAATCGATAAAACCTACAAGAACATCACATTGGTTAAGCTTTTTTGAAAAATATGTGAGCTAGATACACCAAATTTGGCTTAAATAAATATTTTTAGGTTATATGTTACTGATAGAATGTATTGCAAAAATCAGTTAAGAAACACTGAAGTTATTAAAGAAAACTTGTTATACATTTTTTCATAAGCCAAATTGCAAGCACAAGCAGTGTAGGAGAAATCAGTGCATGCACGTGCATACACACATATGTGTGTATATCTTTAAAAGTGTGTAACAGCATCCCGCAGCTGTGTTCAGTGTATATCCGAGTCGGGTGCTCCCGACTTGACCACTCTTACTTGTTATTTGATTTTGATTCCCATGAGTGGCGGAAAAGGGAAGGTCCACCTGCACAGAGATTCGAGCTATCCAGGTAAGGGTCTCACAGACCGGAGATCGCCAGGTATCCGAATGCTCCGTTTGAGGCTATTGAGAAAGGCTTTCCGTGTTTCAAAGAACCAACCTAAAAGTCGGAAATGCCTATATTTCCCACAGTTTTTTTCGCTAGAGTCACCAAATTTCGTACACAGTTACCTACCCTAAAGATTTCGATCTTGATATCCCGGGCATGCCCAGAAGAGCGTTACCAGCGCCCCGCCCTAAAAAGTCAGAAATGCCTAAATTTCCCACAGTTTTTTCGCTAGAGTCACCAAGTTTGTGATATTTGATGGGAAAGCTTCTTCAGATGTCAAAAAAAAAATTGTTCCGGTCACGATACCTCCCTCCCCCACCCACCATCACAAACAATGAAAATCTATATCTCGCTCAGTTTTAAAGCTAAAGTCCCCAAGTTTGGAAGGTAGAGAGCTAGTCACCACCTTTAAAGATTGGGGGCAGAAATTTCATCGGCCACGCCCCCGTAAATAGCAAAAATGCACATCTCCGACTGTTTTAAAACTAATCTCATCAAATTTGGTCTCTTCTAAAGGTCGTTCCAAAAAAATTCCGCCACGTTCACACCAAACCTGATTGACTGCAGCGTTCTTACTTCTTATACCCCGAAACCATTAAAAATGCAAATGCATGCATCCATAAAATATATATAATCATGATCAGGATGACGGGCTGAGTTGACTTACCCATGTCCGTTTTTCTGTTTGTATGTCTCTCTGTCTGTCGGTCTTTATGATCTTGGCCGTTTTCAGTTCGTATAGAATATATATACTTAGATCAAGTTATTATATACTTAGATCATATATACTTAGATCAAGTTATTCTCTAAAAATCGATAATATGTTCCGTTTTCTTCTTGATTATTATATTGAATTATCGTTTTTGTTGAAAAATGTAATTTAACAGTCAATGCATACATGTACATACGCATTCATGTATAATCTCTTCTCTGTTTGAATGCTGTAAAACGAATACTGTA
>SCDS01001150.1:0-16836 GCA_004149465.1 Drosophila nigromelanica | reverse complement strand
ATTCTTGATCAGCATCACTAGCCGAGTCGATTTAGCCATGTCCGTCTGTCTGTCTGTCTGTATGAACGCGTCGATTTCAGAGACTACAAAAGCTAGAAATCTGATCCTGGACTCATTCAGTTCGTATAAGCCATACGCAGATCAAGTTTGTTTCAAAAGATCGATAAATCTTTTCGTTTTCTTGTTATCGATATTTATCGCATTTTTGATCCGGTTTTTTAAGCATAACTCCTAAACTATAAAAGCTAGAGCGTAAAGCATACGCAGATTTTGAATACTTTGGGTTTTGAATACCTCCACCCAATCGCCCCCAATATCGATAAACCCATTAAAACCGCAAATCAAATACTACAGTCTTGCAAATTGGTTTGTAAATACATTTTGATGTGCTTAATAAGTCCTGAAAATTTCATAAGGATCATACATTTAGTTTACGAGCAAATCAAGAATATCTTTTTAGTAGTGGGGGCCAATCAGCTGCTTGGCTGAAGCACATGCAATTTCGGTGTTCTTGTGCACACACATACAAATGCAGTTTTTTGTCTAGCGTTTTTCTTGGATTTTTTTTTGCAAGGGTTAGTATGAATTTATCACAACAAAACATAATGAAAGTGTGGCGTAGTCGGTAAGAGTTGACAGCGTAGCCGAAGTGTCGAAGGTTCGATTCCCGTGCGCGGAATATATTTCTTTTCGTTGATATTTGTTTATTCAAATTTTTATTTTAATTTATAACCACCTCAATACTCATGAAGTACCCAGAGTGTGTGTGTGTGTATGTGTTAAATGCTGGGTTTAGGGTATCTCCTAGTCGGGCGGTCCCGACTAGAGCAATCTCCCTTGTTTTAATAAGAAATTTTTGTTTGCTACTGGTGATGTTAGTCCAAAATTAATATTGATTTTTATAGCCTGAACCAATTGAAAATGAGTAAAGAAGGATATAATGGTTTTGTGCAAATGTATGTAACAGGAAGAAGAAAGCATCTCCAACCATATAAACTATGTATATTCTAGATCAGGATCATTAGCCGAGTCGTTTTCATTAATAACTTTTGTGTTTCTTAATCGATCTTTTGCAATAGATTCTGTTAGTGCTGTAGGATTTTAAAATATTAATTTAAACTAATAAATAAAATAAATAAATATACAATAAATAATTAGATGTCAGTCAAATTATACCGAACGGACGGACGGACAGGCAGACGGATATGGCCAAATCAACTTAGCTAATCGTTCTGATCAAGAACTTTATGGCTTTCTGTCTGTTACATACAGTTGCACAAAACCATTATACCCTTCTTTACCCATTTTCAATGGAATCAGGATATAAACAATTAAGTTTTGTTACTTAGTGTTATTATTGTTATTTTGGAAGATTTTTGTTATATGTGGGGGCGGTTGACTCTACCTTTAAAATTGTGAGAAATAATCACCGGTTTCATCGATTTGCCAGCCTCCCAGTGGGCGTGGAACAAAAATTTTGAACACTATCTGAAGCAGATAACTACAAGTATATAGCCAAAGTTTAAAATCTATCTTCAATTGAGTTTAAAAAAAGTAACGTTCGTCCAGAATGGCAGACGAACGGATAGACGGACATTGCATTAACCCAATATATTAGTTTCACTTCGTGAAATGTCGAAAGCATATTCAAGACCCAAAATTTCTAATATACAATTTTCTGATAATGATGGAGAAGTTAATGAAGAGTTATTTTTAGGTATAAATAGACTGCGCAAAGTGCAAAATGCCGGAATGTATTAATACCGTATTTGAAGTATAGCTTTAGGAAATAGTTTTATTTAAATTTTAATTTGACTTGTTGGTCTGTTTAAATTTATTACTTTACCTAAAAAAATTTCAATTGATATAACATTTAAAATTAAATTTAACATTGATTAATTTTTTTAAAACTTACAATATTGAGTTTTTTTTTTATTAAAAATAACAGTTAAAATTAAATATTAAAATCGAGTATTTTTATTTTTGTTTTGGGAAAAATATATTTGATTCGTCAATACAATACAAATTAGTGATTTTTATAAAAAAGTTCAGTTTATTTGTTATATCTTACAATCCTATTTATATTAAAACGATTTTATTAGTCAAATGAATAAATTCTAAAAAATGTGAGTGAAATAATAATTTAAATTAAAATTAAATTTTTGTACAAACACTAAGCTCAAAATATGCAAATTTAATATACATATCTGGGATTAAGACTTACTTTTTGAAAATAAATCACCTTTCAACCACTATACTTTTATTTTAAAAAAAATGCAAACACGAATCCATACAACTCTGATACTTACAAAACACTTTACAATTGTCACATTTACACAGCTAACCCACACACAGACTACAACAACAATAACAAGTACAATAACCACAACAACTATTACAACTATAAAAAATCTAATCGAAACCATAACAATATTGTGCTCAGCGATCGTGTTCGTTTGGAATCGATAAAGCGACAAATCCTTACCAAACTCGGCCTCACCCACAAACCAAACGTATCCCATCCGCTACCTAAGCAGTTCATCTGGGAGACGATTTATCGGGCGGACGGCGGAAAAATGGTTACAAATGATGTATTTGACAACACGATCGGAATGAACAGCGCCGTCCTGAGCGATCGGCGAAAAAGGATGCGAGCAGAATCTGAGTTGAATGAATTCAATGGTCCGAACGTAGCTTCTGTGGACACAGAGCAGAATCGCTCGGCTAGTCAGAGCGTAGCGTACATAATTGGCAGTACGGATAGGAGCCCCAAAAGCATTCAGACTGGAAATTTTTTCAAAAATCGATCAGCTGAAAAGGACAGATATCATTTGGAAGCGTCGTATACAAGTGAACATAGAAACAACAAAAATACAGCCAGTTGGCAGAGGCAAGGTCAAATTCAAACCATAACAAATGCAAATACGAGCCCCCTACCTCGCTTACGGACGGACAATAGTAAACCTATTCGAGCTGCTAAGAAACAGGATGCGAACAATGGTGTCAAAAGAAAAACCAAGTCAAATGCGTATAGTAAATCAACATATCTTATAGATATAAATCGTAGTAGTGATAGTGATAGCACCAATAACGACATAAGGGGCGTCTTTGAGGACAATGATCATGTTTATTTTAACGGAAACATCGTCCAAATACATGGTAAAGGCCATAAAGGCGCTTCTAGAGTTGCGGCCAATAGTGTACGTGATAAGAAAGAAGAGGAGCGTTTGATACACGAAACTGTGTCTTCGCAAGATCAGGATGGTGTCGGCTTTGAGCGCGAGGACTTCTTTGGCAGTACACAAGAAATAATTACTTTTGCTGAGGAGGGTAAGTACCTTAAAACTTTCAATATGCCTTATTAAATCCTGTAATTACATGAAATAAGAGTACTCTTGTCAACAATAACCAACAAGATACAGAACTACATACTCTGTCCGCATAGCCAAATTTAATTCAATATTTTCGACAAAATAAATTGTGTTTTTGATGAAGTACTAAAACAATTTTTTTGCAAGCAGTCCTTGTTAGATGAATTGTCTAAGTGCATGGGCTTTAAAACAATTAAACAACGAAGAAAGAACGAAGTTAAAATCCCATGTAATGAATTTTTTGTATATTCCGGTTAAGCTTGGTTAAGCTCATCTCGATTAAAATTTAATGGTCAAAACAGTCCGTTGTAATTAAATTAAACTTAACCACTTCTATACTCTTGCAGAGGATATTACAATTATGTTAGGGGAAGTCATAAAAAGGGACATCCCCAACCATATAAAATAATATATTTTTGATCAGAAGCAAACTAGTTTTGTTAAGTTTTTGTTTAGTTTTGCTACTATCGTCCGATCAGAGTTATATACCGATCGAAAGGTATCGTTTACTAGGTACATAAAACATACCATAACATGAGTAAGCTCATATCATCAGATATGGAGCTGTTATTGATTCGCAAAAAATTTTTAATTTACATAAGCCATCTCACTTTTTTTGAGACAGATAAAAGTTATTGGATATGCCCACTGGGGGTCGTAACAAATCGATAAAGTCAATATCTATAACTAGCCGCTCATCCATCTGACGAAAAATTTTGTTTGGTGCTTCTTTGCACTTATTATGATAGTATTTTAATTGACAATCGCTAATGCCAATAGAGTAATAAAGTAATAAAGAACAAAGAGGAGAAATATGGATCACGAGCTTTTGCTCAAAATAGTTGGCGAGAACGATGCGTTTGCAAACACAAAATTAAAATACAACTCCCATTTGTCTATGCGCCCATCTTCTGTTGCTTTGCTGTGTAAAGTCACAAACATACGTCTTTTTATAATGGTTCACGAAGTGAAACTTGTATATTGGGTTTGTGCACTATCCGTCATGCTGTCCGGCGCAATTGAAGATAGAGACTTCAAACCCCGTCTACGCCAGGGAAGTCAAAATCAGAAATGCCTATATCTCCCACAGTTTTTAAGCTAGAGTTACCAAATTTGGAAGGTAGATAACTGGACACCTTCAAGCATCGATAAAAAATTTTCACACAAATATATACCGCAAGCACATTATTTGGTAGCTGCGCTTGCCCCCACTATAGAAAATAAAACCTTGTTTTCTTCAAAACTAAATGTTTGATTCTTAGGAAATTTCAGGACTTATTAGGAGCATTGAAATGTATGTACAAACCAATTTGAAAGTCTGTAGTATTTGATTTGCGATTTTTATGGTTTTATGGATGTTTGGGGTAATTGGGGGAGGTATCCAAACTGCTTACACAAACATAACGCACCAAATTGGTAGCCTTTTGTCTTATCGAGATATTACTTTCCGAGATATGGTAAAAAAATCATAGGTTGAAATCGATTTTTATCGATATTAATGAAACGAAGCAAAATATCGAAAAAAAAAATGATAAAATTGTTCTGCGTATGATTTATACGAACTGAATGAGTCCAAAATCATATTTGGTCGACCCAATATACTCTTCTTCACTTTGTAAACAATGTATAATTGCATTTACTTTCAATGAAGGTTGGTTTGTTTTGGATAAATCAAACCCGCTACTGCTCACTTAAACACTGTACTGCTAACTGCATGTATCCAGACTAAATCCAAGCCCTGCGTTCCACTTCCACACTTCTCGGCCCTCTGTGTATACGCATCTGCTTGGATGACTGGGCGGTATATCTGGCGGGAAGGTAATGATGGTAACATCGTACTGAAGAACAAGAAAACAATGCCAGACGTATTCGTTTTTTTTTTGTTGCAGGGTTTGCATTAGTAACGTAAGTTCTAAATATTTATGTGTATGTAAGAATTTTTACATGCAAATGCAAATATTCATGTGTACATACGAAATTACAGAGAACGTATAGACAGACAAATAATACGTCTAACCTAAGCAAGTCAATGCGGAAGGGTGGCAGAGGCATGGAGAGGTGCCGCCAAGTGCTGGTATATGCATACATACATGAGTACATACATACACGTATATAGACATATACCATTATGTTGCCAGGTGAAGGCTGTTAGTGCATTCCTGATGTCAGTCCTCACTAGAAACACAAGCAAGCTCAAGTATCTACTACAGCCATACAGTCTTCTCGTGGAAAAACAACTACAAGCCACAGTGCATACTTCTACAAAGACACATACTTGTGTTTGTATATAACACAAATTGTCTGGCCAGGGGACTCCCCGACCCCAGACTCTCATACACTCACATACACTCACACACGTAAAGTAATGTGTTGTCGTCTGAGTGGTTATTGCAGACTGTTGATGTGCGGTGAAGTACTTTCACTATTGTTCTGAGGTGTGAAACAAGAGCAACAGACAGAGTAAACAATTAAAAATGCAAAATGAAAAAAAAAAAATAACGAAAGTACCCTAGTCGGTATTTAGCCTTCGTCAGACTGTTTTTTATGCTTTTCTCTTTCAGGCAATTCTTTTGTAGTCACTCCACCCGTCCTAACTTAACTGACTTGAATACCTTCACATTAAATAAGATAGTTATTAGCGTGTTACGATGTCATTCAAACAATAAATATTAAAAGACATATAACTTTTTGTTACTAAGGCCACTTATGTAATTAAATTACAATTTACTGATAGTATTATTTGGAAAGCCGAATATCAAATATCCTTGCAAATATAAACCTGTTTTAAACAGGCTGTGTTTTTTTTTTTACAAATTATGCAGTTGTAAAATTCCTTTTAACAAAATAGATACACACAATTCCTTATATTCCACCCACTTCACAATGGGCGAATTTGCTGATCCAGCGATTAAGGCGGAAGGTGGTCAAAGAAAATGTTGCTATTTATAACGCGTTATAAGAAACAACATTAAAAGTCTCTATACACTATTTGTATATGTACTTAATAGTCAAAAATATACTAATTATATTTATTATTATGAAGATTAAATGCAATACAAGTGAGAACGCTGCAGTCGGGCGTTACCGACTGAGTTATATTCGTTCACGGTCTATGTTATTACTATTTTGGAAAATTTCGGTTTTTTCTAATTTGTGTGGGTGCGGGGGAGTGGGTGTGGGCGTGGCCGGGAAAATTAATAGCATCGAAATAACGTAATGGTGGAGCAGTCTACTGCCGGACTTCGAACGCAAGCAAACCGAGACCGGCGACTGTCAGCATGATCGGCGCATGGTATAATGTGGTATAAGGCGCCACAGTCACCAAAGAGAGTTCGTGGGAGCGACTCCCGACAAGGCAAAATTGGTTGCCTTGTCTCCGAAGGAGAAATGAGCACAATTATGGTGTTCCAGGCGAACCTGCACCACGCTAGAAAAGCGTCGGACACTCTGTGCAGGATTTTCGCCGAATAAAACATCAACCTGGCTCTTCTCCAAGAACCATGGTTGATTCGTGGCCAGGTCCGGGGACTAAGTTGCGGCTCATGTAAGTTGTTATATGACCGATTGAGTGGATCGCCTTGCGCAGCTATCTTTCTTTATAAGAACGTAAGGCACTTCCCTCTAACAAACTTTATCTTCAGGGACATAGTTTCGTCAACCATTGAGGTGGCTACGGCAGAAGCAGCGAAGGATATTGTAGAGGCGTCGGCATATTTTCCTGGCGACTGAGGTTCAGCGGCTCGTCGACTTCTGCCGAAGGACGAACAAATAGCTAGTCATAGGCTGTAACAGCAGCGCCCATTACACCTATCTGGTGTAGTAGTGATGTCAACAAGGGGGGTGAGTGCATTCTTGAATATCTTTTGTGTTGTACATTAGGTGTATCAAATAGAGGGTGCAAACCCACGTTTATAAAGTCAATCAGAAAAAAAGGTAGCTGTTCTCTGTCCGACTTCGTTCATAATTGATAGGTAACCGATGAGCCCACTCGTTCAAATCATCAGCACATCTGATCTGATCTCCCAGGCCAAGTGGAACTCCTTTCCAATTCTTTTAACCCAAAGAAAACAAATTAGGACCTATACAAAGCCTTAATGGCGTCGAATGTTGACCAACTCCCTAAGCCTTAACTCCACAAGGAAGACAGAGTTGATGTCAAGACAACTGCAAAATGTGCTTTTAACCTTGTATCATGACAGTGCAGCACTAAGACCCCATCAGGCGAAACGTGAGGTTCCCTGAAAGGAAGAAGGTCAGGCTGCTCTTTAAATATAATATATGCAGTAATGCAGAAGGTTCTTACACCCAAGATCGACGGAAAACGCTAGAGCTACTGCTTCAGGTGATTTCTCTGGCTCTGTTATAAGCAGGAAAATCCCTATAATGATGGGGATAATGAACCACCAGCTAGATGTGGTCACACCTACAAGGACAGGTGGGTCATTCTCTCTTTTAAGCCCCGGGAGGACGACGAGATTTTTCCGGCTCCGCTACAACACAGCCTAGAAGATATTCTAAATCCACCAATTGGGTTACATAGGGGTACATTCCGTTATCTTGAAGGGAGGTGAATGTGACTTTTATTCCCAAGCAAGGAAACCGTCCCTTGGATCAACTTATGTCGTATAAAACCAATTGGCATTAGATCCTTGCTGCTTAATACCGCAGAACGCCTTTTGAACTTGCATATCCGGTGTAGATTGCAAGATACAAATACTCCGCACCAACCACAATTCGCCTACATCAAATGCAGATCGGCAGAGGTCGCTCTACATCAGATACTCATTAAAATTGAGAAGGCACTCGTGGCAAAGGAAATTGCTCCTTCCTAGACGTCGAAAGTGCACTCGACAGCACTGGCTATCATTCAATAACCCGGGCGTTAGCATCTAGGGGCGTTGACTCCTTCTCTATTAAGAGAATGCACAGAGGCATACGATCTTCACCGGACGCCACCACTATCCTCATCCGAGCGGTCAAATGGGGTCCTGTCTCCCTTTCTTTGGTCCCTAGTAATAGATATACTACCGGTGAAAGTATCGAAGTATGATTTAATAGGCTATGCAGATTATCTGGCTATAATAATCACTAGGAAGTTCGGCAAAACCATCACCGAATTGATGCAAACTAAAAACTAAAATAGCTAGAAAGTTAATCTTCGACTCATTCAGTTCGTATATAAAATACGCTGTTTGTTTCAAATGATCGATAATCCTTTCCGTTTTCTTATGGATATTTTCCGTTTTTTTGAGAATATCTCGGAAAACAGAGCTAAAAACACCAAATTTGTTTCAATATGTCCACGTAAAGCAAAATCTCTCGTAAATTGATTTTTGTGGTTCGGATTTTGTTTTTTTTTTTACTTGCAAAATATGTGGCCGTCTCCTTCTTTTTCTTTAGTTGAGCCCCCATAATATGTCTACGACATCTTCTTTTTCTTTGGTTGAGCTCCCAAAATATGTGGGACTGGTGTTATACAATAGTTGAGTAATAACATTTCCGGGATTGTTTTATAGGTATGGTATTATATGGTTTATTATTTGACATTCTTACAGTTTATTTCTTTATCTCTATTATAGTTAATAGGAGATTTGCGTCGTATTCAAGCGCGTCGTTGCTTGGTACGTCCGTCCTTTCTCAGTATCAACTCTCTTATTAGTGGTAGCCTTGCCACGTCGTCATCAGTTATTAGAGAAGGACTGGATGTACGTCGTTACGCGACCATTCCCTCATGTATGTGTCTATATATATATATTCTTTTTAAAACTTTTAAATTTATCTTGAAAATAATTCTCTCCCTGTGATTCTCTCTTGTACATTTCAACCGTTATTCAATACTTAATATGCTTATTCTACGACCATTTTGAGCTTAATCCCAAATTAAGAACAATCGGTCTTAATTATAAATTATTATCCCGATTCGAGCTTAAAAATTTTAAGTTTGGTCCGTTCACAATTAAAGTACGACCAAACTTTATTTTAGACTGCCATTTTTTTCTCTGTGTATATGTGGATTAATTTTTATACACCATTGAACCCATTGAAAATGGATAAAAAAAAGTGTAAATTGGTTAGGACGACTAATGAAGTGCGTGGCAAATTGGAAAAAATCTATCCAAATTGAATAGGTAGACTACAGAGGACAGATTTATTTATGTATATTCAAAGTCGACAAAAAGTTTGTCAACAAAGGTACACAGTTTAAACAATCTATAGCATAAATATAATTATTAAATGCTAAAAGACTAAAGAAATTATAAACATTTCTAATAACATCATCAACAGGATGGGGGTATTTTATTTGCCTGTTCGGCCAGCTATGCCACTGATCACAGCTAAATGCTGTCACTGATGTTATTGGAAGATGTTAGTAGTAAACATATATTAATAAATATAAATCTACTTTAAATTATAAACAACATTTTCAGGAAAAGTGAAAAAAAAATATTAATAATAATTAGTATTTGATAGGTAAGACTAAAGAAAGAGACAGAGAAATGGAAAATCGCTGACCCGATGGGGGAGTTTTTTAGCCCGTCCGGCAAGCTATGCCCCTGCTCATAGCTGAGGGCGGTCAGTGATTTCCCGAAAGTATCCTGAAAGCAATGGTTTTATTGGGGGAAGAGAGAGTTCTGAGGAAAATACGTAGTACAATCTATTATTTTGTAGGCATAATAAGGGGTAATAGTTTCTAGTAGATCTAAAGTGCACAGAGAAGTTTAGTCGACCTATAAGGAGCGAGGAATCAATATCGCCATTAATCAACTTATGTGGGAAGACAACAGCAAGGATTGGCCTACGGTTGGTTAACGGGAGATTATGTAGTCAAAGTCTGCTGAAATACGATGGGAGACGAAGATTGGGATCCCAGTTCAAGCCCCGAAAACAAATATCAGAAATTGCTTCTGAACAGATACATGAGCAGTATTCTAGGATTGGTCATACGAGATGGTCGGACCAAAATCTATACTTCCTGCAATTACAGTTTACACTATCAATAAAAATATACTGTGAACAAAATATTGCGCAGTTGGTTGCACGTAACATAACGTTTTCAAATGTCTTAATAGTATCAATCAAATCCAAAAAAAATTTTATAATACGAATATTCGTAGCGTACAGAGTAAATTATTTGTACCAATTCAATCAATTAACCCATAATCTTTTTTAGGGGCACAATATCGTCAATATCGTATCGTCGAGTTTGCTCCCCAAAAGGCGCGTGTTCCTAATCAAAAGATATCCATAAGAAGTGCCCAAATGCACATTCGGATTGAAAAACAACTGAATGAATGGAATGAAATGTCTAAAGTGCATCACCAAATACAACACTCCATACACAGTAAACGAAAGGGTCATGAAAATGTGCCCAGGCAAAGGATTAAAATTTGGGTATTTCGAATGACAGAAGGAATAAATATAACTGAAAAGGTAATTAACTTACAAACATATGTGTACATTACATTAATTACTTTACGTGTATTGACAGGCTATAGATCAGGCCTTTCTGTTCCGTGCCTCTTTTGAAGTTGATACTGATCACCTGGGTTGGCAAAAATTCGACCTGACTGAAACAATACGCGAGTGGTACAGTGATCCCAGCGGTGAAAATCTGCGACTGTTGATAGATTGCACTGGCTGTGGTAGCCAATATTTACTGCACCTCTTTCAGTGGTCAACCCCAAAATCCTATACAAAGATGAAGGCCGCATCAACCTACGTAAATCCGAATCGTCCCTTTCTTGTACTTCATACTGAATCAACCAGACCAAGGCGTGTAAGAAGACGGGCGGTGGACTGTGGTGGTGCTTTAAGTGGACAATGCTGCAAGGAATCGTTTTATGTATCGTTCAAGGCACTCGGCTGGGATGATTGGATAATTGCACCAAGAGGATACTTTGCAAACTACTGCAGGGGAGAATGTACTGGTCCGTTTCGAACTCCAGATACATTTCAAACATTTCATGCTCACTTTATAGAGGAGTATCGTAAAATGGGCTTGCTGAATGGCATGCGGCCTTGTTGTGCTCCAGTTAAGTTTTCGAGCATGTCTTTAATCTACTATGGCGACGATGGTATTATTAAGCGTGATTTACCAAAGATGGTTGTTGACGAATGCGGATGTCCTTAATGTAAGTCACATATCTATTGTAAGCATCTGGTTATAAGTGATCTTAATAATTTGCAACTTTAAGACAAGGAAAAACTGAGAACGTACGAAGTACCTTTAATATATACTTGCCCGCATAACTTTGTGTACACCACCCAGCACTTTTCCAATCTTTGTACAAATGTATGTAACAAGCAAAAGAAGAAATCTCCGTTGGAAATTTAGCGGCCCGATCTTTAGAGGAAGCCATGCGAAAACTGTTTGCTAAATTTGAGGGAGATATAAGCTTTCCTGATTCGTGGGGCGGGGTGGCTGTACGTGTTATTAAGATTTAAATCCTTGCTATATGCATACAAAATTTGGTGACTAGTTTTCAAATTGTGGAAAATAATGTGTTTTAGATTACAGGAGTGAGGATGTGGCGAGGCGGGAACGTGTTTTTTTTTGGGGGGGGATCTTTCCAGCAATAAATATTATAAATTTGGTGACTCTAACTCAAAAACTGCTGGAGATATAGGCATTTCGGGGTTTTTTAGGACAGGGCCTTGTTGCGTGTTAGTGGGCCTGAAGATCAACGTCGCAATCTTCGGCGGAGGTGACCAGCAATCTAAATACTAAATTTGGCGACTCCAGCTTCAAAATTTTAGAAATGTTCGCCTTTTAGCGATTTGCGATTTTAGGTATTAGCGATTTCCCATACCCTTAGATTGCGCACCCCTTTATCTAACGTGGGTAAACTAAAAGTATGATCGCTATGCAATTTTCAGTGCATTGATATCTATTTACAAACCAATGCGGAAGATTGTATAATTTGCGTTTTTGTTTGTATACCCTGAACGTATTGAAAATGGGTAAAAAGGGTATAATAGTTTTGTGCAAATGTATGTAACAGGCAGAAGGGAGCATGTCCGACCCCATAAAGTATATTCTTGATCAAATTTAGCCCTGTTCGTCTGTCTGTCCGTCCGTCCGTCTTTATGAACGCATCGATCTCGGAAACTATAAGAGCTACAGACTTCAAGAGACTTTGCGGTCACGCGCAGATCAAGTATGTTTAAAATTATCGATTACATCGGATTAGGCTTATAGTTGTATTTATATACTATACTATACTATCGCACTCAAAGAATCTATTGTAAAAATTTCATCAAGATCGGTGCAGAAACACAGAAGTTATTAAAGATAATGTGTGGAGAAATTTGGCAAGATAATTAGCAGTAAGTATTGTGTGGTTGAAGTTTGGTTTTTTAAGTTTTTGTATACCATACACAGATCATTCTTCTTATCGTTATTTATTTTCCCCCCCGTTTTTTGTAATATATCTCCGAAACTATAAGAGTTCACTATGTTCCCGTAAAGCATACGCAGATTTTGAATATATCAAATTTTGGATTCTTTCCCCCAATCTCCCAAAATAAAAAAATACAGAAACCTTAAATCAGGCCAAGTGCAGACAACGATATTTAAATAATAATATATATACCTATGGGGTCGGAGATTCTTCCTCTGTCTGTTATATTCATTTGCACAAAACCATTACCCATTTTCAATGTGTTCAGAGTAAAAAAATTTTAAAAACTTTTAGGAAAAACAATTCAGAGAGCTTAAAAATAAATGGTTTTTTATATTAACATGACTTTTCAATTTGTTTTGCAGCTTTCAATAAATCTTTTTCTGAAAAGTAAAGATCAAAAGGACTGGAGCTATCAAACTACTATTTTCCGTCCCTTGAAATCATAAGGTAATAGCTTCCTACCTTTCAAATGATCCAATCTTGAATATTTAAGTGCGGGCTTTCTGTACAAATGTGTAGAATGAATTTATATTTAAAGTCAACGAGCAAAGAAAACGAGACCCCAATTAAAATTTTACGGAAATCGTTACAAAAGGGCTTATTTTAATATTTGGTATGAAAAAACAAGAACAAAAAAATAAATTGGCATATTTACATACACAATATACTTTAAATCAAATTTTAAAATAAGTGAATGTCGAATATTTATTCTATGTACGTATTTATATACCTTAATCTAATTAAAGTTTACAAAAGTGCCTAAATCAGCGACAACAATACTAAAATGCATACTTAACCATTAATATTAAAAATTCAAATAATATTAAGTAATAATACCACTACAACAAACGTGTCTTTATCAAATACTTAATACGAGTACTCATAGGCGACAACTAGTATAGAGCTGTGCTGTAGCGTAGCCAGAATGTCAGATAGGGTTTCATATTCAGATTACCTATTCCAAATTTGATTTCGAAGTAAATGAAATAAATCAACAACATAAGTTCTAAGAACTTTACCTGTACTAAGGCACCCATCTCTGATATAGTTTTTTGTGATCATAAAACCTGAAAGACTGGTTGTCGTTCAAATTGACGGATACACTGATCCGTCTATTTTAGCGACGACCAGTCTTTCAGGATTTATGATCCCTTAATGAAACACAGTACAGAGTCATTTTTTATGTATCTAAATGGCGGTAAAATCGAATGTCTTCATGAAACATACATATATGATATAAAAGGCTTTTTAAGTTTTAAGGATATCTTGATTGAACCATTTAATATCTGATTGACAGTCTTTTTAACAGATCCAATTTTTCGTTAAATGAGTGTATACTATAAAAATCAACGGTGTGTAACTAATATCAATATATATCGTACTCTGATATATCTCAAGTACCCTAAAATACATACTCTAGTTTAGTTTGATAATTAAAATTTTTTTTTCTAAATTCTAATACTTTGGTTTATTTCGTAGTGTTTACACAAAGAAACACATATTCTAATAATGTATATGAAAAGTTTGGAATAGGCACAACATTTCGGTAGACCGAATAAAAAAATCTACTAGTTAGAATAAAGCTAATCATACCCAATAAATGTTTCATTCCGAGCCGATTTTTGATAAGTAATGCTAAGCCAAATGTATTAATTCAATTCGAAAGAAGTAAAGCTTTCAGCAAATTCGAAATTTGTTTTTTATTATGTACATCGGTATATATGTACATATTTATATACATTCTTATGTGTATGTATATATTGATAAAGTACATGTCTATATGATATATTATTATGTAAGCAATTTATACTTACACTATTGCTACTATGCTACAAATTGTGTGTGGCTGTGCCCAAGCATTATATTGTACATTAACCCACTGAATGGCACAAATCCTGAAACAATATATATATATATATATATATATATATATATATATATATATATATATATATATTTATATATATGTATTTCTTTTAGTACTCACACAGTTTAATATACAGATCTACATTTAAAATTAAAAAATAAACCTCTAACTCCTGTTGCTCAGAACCAAGCCGTTAAACAAACAGTAAATACTTAAATTTGTTAATATGTGATTAACAAGTTACTTAATAAAAACAATATTTTTAAGCTTTAAACAACAATTGAGTTATATTTAATATATGTATTTGATTTTTACACATACATACACTAGCTTGATGGGCTAAAAACAAAACTTAATATGATTTGGAAAACGGGGAATAAGACGGAAACGTGTTGGAGTCATTTGTGCAGTAAATTGTTAGACTGGTACATACATGTTCACAAAAATTTTATACCTTTTTACCCATTTTTAATTCGTTTAGGGTATAAAAAAAATTTGACAACAAAATTTGTACAGCATTTTCTATGGTTAGAATTTACTAGAGAAAATATTATATTGTGTGTTTTACAATGTCCGTCTTGCTGTCCGTCTGTCCGTATGAACGCAATTTTTTGCTGCTTATGAAGCTAGCAACTTGAAATTTTGAAATTATACTCGTGTGTCCGCGACAGATAAAGGGTAAGGAATCGATGGGGAATTTTTCACAATTTGGAATCTGGAGTCACCAAATTTGGTATATATGTAGGTTGCTGGTGACCTTCGCAAAAAGATTGCAAGCTTGACATCCCGGCCACGCCCACCAGCGCCCTGTCCAAAAAATCGAAAATGCCTATATCTCCTATATAGAGGGTAGATATCTAGTCACCTCCTTTAAGGATCGGTGAAAAGCATCACTAGCCGAGTCATCTGACGTCTGTATGAATGTACAACCAAAATAAATTCTAAACTTTTACAGGTAAGGGGGACTACATATATTGTGCTCAATAGCTGACCAGGTGTACTACTGTGCAGAGCGATAACCTGTCCCAGTTTTGCGATAACTATAACCGCACACCTTGGCGGCTCGATGATCATTCTCGGAGTTATTAAATAAAAACCAGGTGATTTACCGGGCTTTAGTTGCTCTTCGATGACAATTTCGCTTGAAATTTAATGGGCACTAATGGTTCTACTAAGTTATTACGTTCACGAAGTGAAACTAGTATATTGGGTGTGTGCAATGTCCATCATCAAGTTAAAAGACTTTTCTTTTTGTTGCATTCTGCCTTGTATTCATTTTCGTACTTACGACCTTGTAGTGGCCATCGATGTCAGCATGCCTGTTGACGTTGACTAACTAAAGGCGATGAGAAATATAATATGCATCTGCGGAAGAAACAAAATCAATCAATGACCCAAACTATAATGGAACCTAAACAAATTATTATTTTAGCTATATAAGGCAATTTGATTCCTTTTTATACCCTGAACCCATTGAAAATGGGTAAAAAGGGTATAATGGTTTTGTGCAAATGTGTGTAACAGGCAGAAGGAGACATCTCCGACCCCATAAAGTATATATATTCTTGATCATGTCCGTCTGTCTGTCCATCTGTATGAACATAGCGATCTCGGAAACTACAACAGTTAGAAAGCTGATCTTGGTCTCATTCAGTTCGTAAATATCATACGCAGAACAAGTTTATCATTTTTTTCGATAACTTGCTCCGTTTCATTAATATCGATATAAAATCGACATCACCCTTTTGTTTTCTTGCCATATCTCGGAGACTATAAGAGCTAGACGCATTTAGTGCGTTATGTTTGTGTAAACCAGACGAAGATTTTGATACCTCCGGATTTTGGATACCTCCGCCCAATCGCTCCCAATATCGATAAAAGCATAAAAGCCGCAAATCAAATATTACAGACATGTACACATATGTACAATTTAGTTTGTACATACATTTCAATGCTTTTAAGAAGTACCGAAAATTTCATAATGATCATACATTTATTTATACGCTAAAGCCGGCACCACCGAACACGCTCACTACCGTGGTTTTGTTTGACCAATCGTCGCAGAGTATGCAGCCGACCTTGCGCAGTTTTTATACCATGAACCCATTGAAAATTGGTAAAAGAGGGTATAATGGTTTTGTGCAAATGTATGTAACAGGCAGAAGGAAGCATCTCCGACCCCATAAAGTATATA
>SCDS01001149.1:0-14779 GCA_004149465.1 Drosophila nigromelanica | reverse complement strand
TATACAGCTTCAGATGGCATATTTCTGTGTATTTCTAATTACTTCTCAATGATATATTCATTTTCCCATTTTTATATTTTTGATCGAATTCTATAGAACAATGTTTTATGTCTTCATAGAACTAAAAATATTTGTTTAAGTTGTTCCTCAAATAGTTAAGGTTTTTTTTTAATTTTAACAATAATTCTAAGTTTAAATATAGAGATATTAGTACAGAGTATTTTTATAGTCGCAATGCTGTTTTCATTGTTATTTCTTAATACACAAACCAATTTAGGTGTCGATTCGGTTGATTTTCAATTGGTTGCGGGCAATTTTGATCTATATTAATAAACAGCAAGCAACGAAGTATAAACGATGATAATTGAACAATTTGACTTAAACTGAAAACATGGCAACAAGCAACAAGTGGGGCTTTCTAACTGCTTTGCATTCTATAATAATTTTTTGTTTTTCTTTTATATACTTTCAGTTTTTTCCTGATTTTAAAATGGAACTGTAAGTCCTTAAAATGTCTATAAGAAGAAAAAAACTTATTTTCTTTCTTAATTTATTAATTATTTAAAAACCCTACACATATCTGAATAATTATATAATTTGCAGAGAAGCAGCGGATCCTGTAGAACCGCGCCCCCGTTGGGGATCTTTCTTCGCAAATCACTGGAAAGGATGTGTAGTGTTCTTAATGCCTTTGCTATGCCTGCCTATTATATTATTGAACAATACTCCGGTAAGTTGCTTAAGGCCAAGTTATGTGTTATGTGTATGCCTAATAGGCAAATTATATAAATACTATGTTCTACCCTTACAGGCATACCGTTGTATGTACATATTATTGATAATGGCTGTTTTTTGGGTCACTGAAGCGTTGCCTCTTTATGTTACATCAATGATACCGATTGTTGCTTTTCCCACAATGGGCATCATGGTAAAACGTCTTTTCTTACTATGGCACACTTAAAGAATTCACTCAGACTTTTGCAACTTTTGATGTGTAGGGATCCGAAGAGACATGCATGACATACTTTAAAGATACCCTAGTGATGTTCATGGGCGGCATTATGGTTGCCCTGGCAGTGGAATACAGTGGTCTTCACAAGCGATTGGCGCTAAGAGTGATCCAAATGGTGGGCTGCAGTCCCAGAAGGTCAGTATTATTTATCATCTTACATCCAGCAACATCAAATTAAATAATAAACACCTCTTTTAGATTACACTTTGGTCTTATTATGGTTACAATGTTTATATCCATGTGGATTTCGAATGCGGCATGCACGGCTATGATGAGTCCAATTGTACAGGCGGTGCTAGAGGAGCTGCAATCGGTTAGTGGGAAAAATAAGGGCAATTTATACGCTGAACCCATTGAAAATGGGTAAAAAAAGGTCCAATGCTTTTGTGCAAATGTATGTAATAGGCACAAGGATGCATCTCCAGCCCCATTAAGTATATATATTCTTGATCAGGACGACGAACTGAGTTTTAACCAATTCCGTCCATCCGTCCATCTGTATGAACGCAGCGAACTCGATAGCTACAAAAGTTAGAGACAAACTTTTCGAATTTAGATTCTCCTAATCCATACGCAGAACAATAGTATTATATTTTTTCGATATCTTGCCCCGTTTCATTAATATCGATGAAAATCGATTTCAAGGCATGGTTTTCTTACCATATCACATAAGAGGTAGAGGCACCAATTTGAGCGTTCATTTAAAGTAGACACAAATTTTGAATACTTTGGATACCTCCCCGCCTCAAATATCAATAAAACCAAAAAACACAAATCAAATACTACAAACTAGCGAATTAGTTTGTACATACATGTGAATTCTGGTCCCGACTAGAATCCAGCTGCCAGCTGTCATTACAAACATTCTAGCCTGTACGACTGCGCCTTGAAAATTAACTTTTGAATAACTTCTGAACTGACTCCATGCTACACAATCGCCGGGGCACAACAAATTAAAAATGCACTGCTTGCGTGTGCACTGCTTGCGCATGCACTGCTTTGTTTAAATTTAGCACACGCTTTCGTTAATACTTTCTGTGTTTATATTCTGTTATATTCTGTTAGCGCAATGTCCGTCTTCCTATACGTCCGTCCGTCCGTATGAACGTAATTTTTCGCCGCTATTGAAGCTGGTAGACCCGAGTCAGATAAAGTGTTAAGGATTTTGGGGTACGCCAATACCACCTAAAATCGCATATCGATAAAATCCTCAATTTTAAAGCTAGAGTCCCCAAACTTTGTAGGTTGTGACGTCCCCAAAAGAATGCAATAACAATAATAATTAAGACCGTGAACGAGTATAACACAGTCGGTAACGTCCAACTGCAACGATCTTACTTGTTTTGTTAACCGAGCTGGACGAAACTTTTTGCAATAGATTATTTTAATGCTATTTTAAAAATTTGAGGTTGTTAAAGATTCTTATCGATTTTAAGAAACAAACTAAAACAAACTGTTAATCCTGACCGACGATATATATAATTTATGCGGTCTGAGATGCCTGCTTCTGCTTATTCCTTTCTTTTGCATACAACCTTAAAACTCATTTTCAATGAGCTGCGGGTAAAATCAGTTTATTAACCATGGACTATATTTTATAGCAAGGTGTCTGCAAGATCTACCATGAACCAGAGTATCAAATGGTTGGAGGAAAAAACAAAAAGAAGAACGAGGATGAGTAAGTATAGCCAGAAAATAAATTATTCTAAAAGCATATCTATATATATATTGATTGTGTAATTTTACAGCCTGCCGTATCCTACAAAGGTTACACAATGCTACTACCTAGGAATAGCCTATGCGTCGTCTCTTGGCGGATGCGGCACCATTATTGGTACAGCCACAAATCTAACATTTAAGGGCATCTACGACACCGCATTCCCCAATGCCACAGAGAAAATGGATTTCCCTACATTCATGTTTTACTCGGTGCCGTCAATGCTGGTCTATACAGTACTTACATATGTTTTCCTGCAATGGCACTTCATGGGTCTCTGGCGACCAAAGAGCAAGGAGGCCCAGGAGGTGCAGGTGGGCAAGGACAATGCTCATGTAGCCAAAAAAGTTATTGATCAACGCTACAAAGAGCTGGGCCCTATGAATATGCACGAGATTCAAGTGATGATACTCTTCATTGTAATGGTTTTCATGTACTTTACACGCAAACCGGGCATCTTTACTGGCTGGGCTGATCTGCTACCTGCCAAGTAAGTGATTTTGAGTTCTGCACTCTGTTTCAGACAACATAGAGAATTAAGATAATTATAGACAGAACAGGTTTTTTTAGGAAAATTTAAAAAAATTTAAATATGTTAAAGTTTAGATTTAAGGACCAATAATGCCGGACTTTTACGTCTCGATAGTTACTTTATATCAGCTTATAACGTTTCATTAATACTTTCAGGGTGATTAAAAACTCCATGCCAACCATATTTGTAGTGATCATGTGCTTTATGCTGCCGGCCAATTACGCATTCCTGCGATATTGCACGCGTCGAGGACCAGTGCCAACGGCACCGACGCCATCTCTCATTACCTGGAAATTCATACAGTCTAGAGTGCCGTGGGGTCTGATCTTCCTGCTTGGCGGTGGTTTCGCTCTGGCTGCGGGCAGCACACAAAGTGGTATGGCGACGTTGATTGGCAACTCGATGAGCGGTCTTAAAGTGCTGCCAAACTCGGCCCTATTGTTGGTGGTCATTCTAGTGGCAGTGTTTTTGACCGCCTTCAGCTCGAATGTAGCCGTTGCTAATATTCTCATACCCGTACTCAATCAAATGGTGCGTCCAAGTAGTCGCTATAAAATTAAAAAGGTGGATATTAAATGTGTTTTATATTTCACAGTCGCTGGCATTGAAGATACATCCACTCTACCTGGTTTTCCCAGCAGGTCTGGCCTGCAGCATGGCCTTCCATTTACCAGTGAGCACACCCCCAAATGCTTTGGTGGCGGGGTATGCGCACATACGCAGCAAGGACATGGCGATTGCGGGAATTGGACCGACAATTATCACAATCATAGTACTCTTCATTTTCTGTCAAACATGGGCCAATGTCATATATCCAAATCTGGACACGTTCCCGGAGTGGGCGCAACGTGCCGCCGAGGAAGCAGCCAATAAGTCCCGCCTATTGACCGAGATAGCCGCCAATAAGACAAAGATGATTGAGTTAGCCGCAAATGCTTCGCGCTTATTGGCAAACAATACCGAGCTGTTAACTGATTTATCTACTAGCAGCTCGAATCTGGTGAGCAACCTGATTGCCAATACCACGCAGCCCATGGCCCAGCTAGCTGTCAATGGCACACGCCTGCTGACTGATTTGGCCTTTAATAAGACCCTCTAATTAGTTAGTTAGATGTCTAGTCTAAAAATGGACACAGCCCCTTTGAATAACGTTATGAGGGAAATGTACAAAGATAAACAAGTGCCTTTGCTTAAATGTTGAAATGGTTTACTACACGGATAAGTATAAAGTTGGAAAATATCAAATCAATAAATATGGAAAACAGATAAAATTTGTAACGAATTTAAAACTCTACCTAAAACTTCAAGTCCACTGTCTTTCGGTGACACTTTTTGAGTAAAAACTGTAGCAAATTACAATTTGTAAGTTAACAATAGTAAGAAAGTGAAACGTCCTTTCATAAGCTGATCGCATTTACTGATAGCCTCTTATTGCTACATACATACAAACATATTAATACTTTGAAAACTGAGCTTACATGTGTTACTTAATTGTTGCATTTAGCAAAAATTAATTGTTATACATTTAATGGAAAATTACATATACTAGCAGGCATTAAAATGTATTTTTATACTCTTTTTTAGTAACTAGACTGACAGAACGTGTTTTTTGCAAATGCAATTTTGATAAATTTAGACGAAAACTTGTGAAAACAAAAGCAAATTACTCAATATTTGAATGCGTACAGAAGTGAGCACACAAATAGCATTAGTTTTAAGTTTTAATAATAATCTGTTAAGATTCAAGATTGATGTTTTATATAGTTGTAAATCCAAGTCAAATAAAAGCTCAAAATAAAAAAAAATTACGTTTCGATAATTTTAAAAAAAATATTGGAGGAACCTTTCCCAAATTATTTATTCATACACTATATGCTACAACTACAGGTGTAATGGTTTTGTGCAAATGTATGTAACAGGCAAAAAGAGATATATGTGACCCCATAAAGTATATACAACATTGATTAGGCTCAACAACCGAGCTGATATAGCCATGTCTGTCTGTTAGTCTATTTGTCGGTGAACAGAGTCAGTGTGTCAGTTCAGCGACTACAAGCTATTAGAAAAGAGACCTTGAAGTTTTTTAGTCCGTATATACAATACGCAGATCAACTTTATGTCAAATGATCCTTCCCGTTTTCTTATTATTGATATTTATCGTTTTTAGAGTATATCTCCGAAACTATACGAGAGAGGCATTCGCAGAATATTGAATCTACAATGATCATGCTTTCAATTTAGAAGGAAAGAAAGAATTTAGTTTTCAGAATATGGGCCAAGCGCAGCTGATTGGCTGAAAGTACCCGCCAGTACCAGAAGATGCGATTGTTCCAACTCATGCCTCGATTCAGTACTCTGACGTATGACTTGCTCCTGATTCATGCAAGAATTCATCCAGCAATCATGCATGCATGAAATCAGGTCGGATTGGTAAGGCAAACTCTTATGGGTCGAATAAATTCGACTCTGTTAGCCAGTGCTCTTTGCCTCTTTCTCTTAAGCGTGTGTACATGTACACACTTGAAGATTTTTTTCTAGATTAAAAAAAATTTTTGCGACGGTTGACTTGAATTTTGTCAAAGTAAAACGAAACAGTAGTGAGGCAATGCCAGTAAGAGTTATGCAGCTGAAAACGAATTCGGAGATTCAGAGGCCCGCAATTCTTATTTGTTTATACTCGTTCACGAAGTGAAACTAGTATAATGGGTTTGTGCAATGTCCGTAATTGTGTCCGTTTGTCCGGGTGTACGCAACTTTTTTCGGCACTATGGAAGATAGAGACTTGAAACTTTGGATATATACTTGTAGTTATCCTCTTCAGCGTTAAGATTTTTGTGTCACGCCCACTAGGAGGCTGGCAATTCGAAAACATATCGACGCAACAAATCGCAAATCGATAAAAGCTGAATATTTCCTAATCAAATTTGGTATGTAGATAGCTGGTGACCTCCCCCAAAGATTGCAACATTGCAACCCCCACGCCCAGTAAAAGTCCCCCAGCGTTCCAGCCCAAAAAATCGAAAATGTCTATATCTCCCACAGTTTTCAAACTAAAGGGTATATAACTGGTCACCTTCTTTAAAGATCGGAATAAAAATTTCTACAACGAATCCCCTCACTACCACCCCCATCCGCGCCCACTCCCACCCCTGCAAATTACGAAAATCTAAATCTCTCACAGTTTAAAATCTAAAGTCACCCACCCCCGCACCACACAAATTACAAAATACCGCAATTATACAAAAAAAGATCATAATTAAGAACTTGAACGAGTATAACGCAGTCGGTAACGCCCGATGCAGCGTTCTTACTTGTTTTTGTTTGTAATTAATAAATTTGTTTGTTTATAATAAAGCATAAGCAGATTATATCTGATTTTGAATACTACTTCCATTCACCACAAATATCAAAACTGCCAGTTCAGGACGGGATGTCTGATTTGATAACTGTGACATAGTTTGCATACTCAAATTACGTATAACGCCCTCTAGTGTATAAAGAGTTCTTAAATTTGTCAATAGGTGGCGCATTTTGCCACCTAGCGGCCTAATGTAGAAACAGTCGTTAGAAGTTATGAAACACTTAATTTTCCATTGTACTCGTTCACGAAGTGAAACTAGTATATTGGGTTTGTGCAATGTCCGTCATTCTGTCCATCTGTCCGTCCGGATAAACGCAATTTTTTTGGCGCTATTGAAGATAGAAACTTGAAACTTTGGATATATGTATACTTGTAGTTATCCTCTTCACACAATTTTAAAGCTAGAGCCACCAAATTCTATATATATATTCTATATATATATATGTAGATAGCTGCTGACCTCCCCCAAAGATTGCAACATTGATCACTAGAACCACTAGAACGCCCCCAACATCCCGCCTTAAAAATCGGAAATACCTATATCTCCCACAGTTTTCAAGCTAGAGTCCCAAAATTTGGAACGTAGATAACTGGTCACCACCTTTAAAGATTGGGACGAGAAAGATTGGGAAATTTTACCTGCCACGCCTTCTCCCGCCCCCGCTAATCGCGAATTCATATCTCTCTCTGTATTAAAGCTAAAGTCACCAAATTTGACAGAAAGTGTTCGGCATGTTCACATCCACGCAGTCGGTAACGCCCGACTTCAGCATTCTTACTTGTTTTCAGTATGTATGAATGCAAAGGGTTTTAAAATATTTGTAACGATAGCTCGTATTTGGTTTCCGAGTTGGGTTTTCCCGACTAGAGCACTTTTAGTTTTGTTTTTAAATTTTGCAACTTAGTATAATTTGAATCACAACAAGGCCATCGTATTTGCCAATGATCACAGATCTGTTAGACAGTTATTGATTGAACACGAAGTTTTTCCAGGTTTGCATTAAATAAAACATAGCCTAAAAGATATTTTATATCAAATAGATTACGATTTATTACGAATTGTTACACATATAATATATAATTTCTTTTTTTTTTTGCTAAAGTTAAGCGTTTAAAAACAAGGCACATGCATGGAAAAAGTGCATCAAAGAACCACAAAAAAAAATTGCCCGCAACCAAAGAACTGACAATTTGTTCAGTGGGAAGTAGGATGTACATATAAAGTGCAATTAACTGTACTCTGTGCGAATTAGGCGAGACCCACTGGTTAAGAATATCTAGAATTTGGACGATTTGATCAGGTTAAGGGCCTCGGTAAGCATGCGTCCAAAGTCGGCATGCACCAGCGTGAAATTCTTGACGGCACGCTCCTGCAAGAATTGACTGGCATTGCTTAAATTATCGGCAATATTCTGCACGAGACGCTTTTTGCCACAGTTGTCAAGCACATGTACCCAGAAATCGGTGACCTGGCCGTAATTATCCTCCGTATCGCCACTGCTATAGCGATAAATATCGCCGGTTACCGGGCAGCAGGTAGATAGGGCTCGAGCACGTGGACTCTCCTGGGGACCGTTGAAGGAATTGGGGAAATAGTTGGGCGCACCATCCTGATTTTCGGTGACATTCATGAAGCCATCACGCTGGTAATTGTTGACATTTACGCGGTAAGGACAATTGACTGGAATCTGCAGATAATTAGGTCCCAAACGATGACGATGCGTGTCCGAGTATGAAAAAAGCCGACCCTGCAACATCTTGTCCGGTGATGGCTCAATGCCAGGAACCATGTGCGCCGGACTGAACGCAATCTGCTCGACTTCAGCGAAGTAGTTTTTGGGGTTACGATCGAGTACCATTTTGCCCACAGGGATCAATGGGAATTCCTTGTGGGACCAAACTTTGGTCACATCAAACGGATTATACTTGAATTTCTTGGCCTCATCGAAGGTCATCACCTGTATATACAATGTCCAGCTTGGAAACTTGCAGTTTTTGATGCGATTGTACAAATCACGTATGCTATAATCCGGATCACTCGATGCCAGATCAGCTGCGGTCTTCACATCCAAGTTTTTAATACCCTGGTCCGTTTTAAAGTGGAACTTGGCATAAACGGGCTCACTTTTAGCATTAACCAGTTTAAAGGTATGCGAGCCATAACCATTCATGTGGCAAAAGCCATCAGGTGTTCCACGGTCACTAAACAAGAATGACACCTGGTGAGTGGACTCGGGACGCAGCGTCAGGAAGTCCCAGAACATGTCCGCATCCTTCAAATGCGTTTGTGGATTGCGCTTTTGGGTGTGTATGAAACTGGGGAAAAGAATTGGATCGCGTATGAAAAAAATGGGCGTGTTGTTGCCCACCAGATCCCACACTCCATCATCCGTATAAAATTTAATAGCAAATCCGCGTGGATCGCGTGCTGTGTCCGCAGAGCCGCTCTCGCCGCCCACCGTAGAGAATCGAACGGCCAGCGGGGTACGCTTCTTGACCTTCTCAAATATCTTAGCGGCACAATACTTGGTTATGTCGTGGGTGACCTCAAAGTAACCAAAGGCACCGCCACCCTTTGCATGCACCACACGCTCCGGAATGCGTTCGCGATCAAAATGAGCCATCTCGTCCAAGAAGTTGACATCCTGCAGCAGCAGAGGACCGCGGGGACCCACTGACTGTGTAGCGTCCTTAATGCCTATTGGGGCACCACTGCCAGTGGTTATCACCCCTGGACAGTCCTACAAAAATAAATTAAATGTTGTTTAGCTAAATGTTAAATTTGGTATAGGTCAATGATATTTAATTTTGGTATTAAAACATAATAAGCTTTTTTTGTAAGAGCTTGGACATAATCTTTTCTGCCTGAAAATAGCCTTTCAAATCGTTATTTAAAGAAAGGAAACTAATATTCAATTTGCATATTGAATTGAAGGTTTTTAATAACCTGAATTGAGGTTTGGGGCGACACGTGAACGGTTCTCGACAAATTTGAATAAGTTTTTAGGGTTCAATGCTGGGTGCGATGTTCAATGTACGTTCGTGTCTCGATTCTGCACCATAGAGAGACGATCAAGTAGTTATAACGTGCAACTGCACGTTATACACATTATAATTGCTACACACATTAGTCTTAAAAGGAGGCAATTCTGCAGTCTACTGCAAATAAAAAAAGGACACTGTGGCTCCTCTTTAGGGACATATGCTAATATACTGCTTTTTTTATTATGTAAGCAAGATTCACTATCTTATCTTATCTGTGGGCTGGGCTTTTCCACTTTTAACGCACGCAAAAAACATATAAGCATAAAGATTGCATGGCGTTAGTGCTTATCGCTCTTCCCGGAGGTGGTTCTATCCAAACAGCTTTGCATTGCTTATAGAAGGAAAATTTAGATGCAAGGCGTAAGATTGCTAATTTCGTTAGAATGGATACTACCACGTTCACAACGTGCATCTAGAATTTATTGTTTTATAATGTGGAACCAGGGTGCAACTGCTGCCACTCCCCGAAAAGCTTATCAGTTATTCTATACGCAAAAGTCATGGTATAAATCAACTGTCATCAAGCTGCTTACTAAATGTATCTTAATGAGCTGACTAACAATGCATTCACTTACAAACAATATTAAATGCTCCTTACAGTACTTGTCATATAAATGTATATATAGATATATATATATATATATATATATATATATATATATATATGTATATATATATATATATTAAACGGAAGCCTAAATTAGTAATTAACACAAGTTTAATTATGGCGACATCCATTATCATTAACTTGTTTCGGAGAGTGTACTCTATAACCCTATATACATATGTATATAGTATGTGTACCATAGTGCAAAATAGGTTTCTGCATTTTTTCAGCTCTTCTGATTTGCAATCACAATTGTTTGCACTTTGAGACAGCAGAAACAAACAGCGGCAACAAATGAATGTGAGGCCACTTCAGAGGGCGCAATTGGAAAGAAAACAAGAAGCAAGCATTAGGTTCAAATAGTGTCTAAAGAGCAAATTGATAAGACCTATTGATCGATAGTACAGAAACACAAAACACATCGGAATGTTTTAATTGCAAGTTGTATTATTCAAGAAACAAGTTAATATCGCTGAACTGATAAATATGCAAAAATATATAAAACTAGGTACTTCTTTTGTTTTTTTTTTCCATCAAGAATCGAACAAAATCTGTTTAAAATTGAACTTAATTTAAAACTACAACAGAAACTTGTAACTTTCGACTATGTTGTTGGGTTAATATGTGCATATGCATATGCATTAATTTCGGGCATTCCTTTAAACAAAGAAGTGAACAAATTATATGCAATAACAAAGGCAGCCAAATAATGCCTGACAAAATGCAGTTTCTACATGTCTTCCATAAAAGGTCAGGCAACGTAACAACACGAACACTTTTGTGGGTCAGTTTCAATGCGATTTCGAAACATATTCTCACATAGTAGTGCAGTCGCAGGCAGGGCGAGTGCCAAATGCATTACACAACCTAATATAGCGAGTAATTGTGTTTTTTGTTTTTTTTTCGGATATTAGATCGTGCCACGCACACGCTTAAGGCAGCCAACTCACCGAACTCCCCTACTCAGAGCCAATGTCCCTCGAATTGAACGAGTTTTAGGCGTATTGCGTGGCGAGTTCAACGCCTTTATCAACGCAAATCGCTGTCCTCATTGCTTCAGACCAGTTTATGCAACTCGAAAGGGGCATTGACTTTAAGCGAAGAGAAAAACAATAAATATACCCCAGTGATTACAACTAACTTTGCGGTCTTCGATCTATGGAGGCCCCGCTCCGAAAGTCGCTTGGGAATGTCTAGGACTGATTCAATGTTGCTTATTGTTGCTTAAGTAACCAAACAAATTATAAAAGTTGTCCATTTTGTTGTGAAGTCAAGCAGAAATTCAATTTTCTAATTGCGTTATTTCAAGGTTGAAAAGGTGAAAAAATATATGTACATATATATGTCCCTGGTGTGGTAAAGTCAATAAAACGCACCTATATGTAGAAATTATATCTGAATTGCTGATTGGCTGCTATGATAGTTGCTAATCTATTTGGGCCAAAGTGGTGCAGCGTAATTTAGCAAAGTGGCACTTGGTATAAATTAAGTTTTATCTACATTGATTATGGATTCCAACTTTCTTTACATATGCATACATACACTTTCCAAATAGAAGGCTTCAAAAAGATCTTTTTACTTTTATAAATAGGCATTATCTACAATTGTTATATCGACAACAAAAACGAAAGCAAAAATATTTTACAAAACATGAAAAAATCGGAAAATACTAATTAAACTAAATAGCAAAAAAATAAAGAGAGAAATTCAATTTACCTAAAACACTAAAAAAGAAAATAATATTAAAAACAAAACTCAGTTGTGAAACCGCATTTGCTCTAGGCAACAGTTCTAAAGGTAACATTCACATTATTACTCTGGAAGGCCTTTGGATTTGGTACAATTTCTCAACTAAGCAATTCTATCTACTGATAAGCGTTATCACAGCACAAGCGACAAGATTAAAAATTGACTTATAAAAAAATAATGAATATTTAAGAAAATAGGCTAAAAACCAACCGGGAAAAAATACAAAACAAAAATACAAAAGAGGCTCACACATACATATACATATATGTATATATTAGTAAATTATACATTATTAGTTAGAGCAGCTTGAGATAATATTAAGTTGGTTTCATACACAAACAACAGGCATCCAACTCACTCCAACACATGCAAAAGTTGGCAACAAATTAAAGTGTTTTTGGTGAGGCAATGTTAGTGTGAAAGAGAGTGGAGAGCAGCACTGAGCGCATGAACAACAATGCAATCTAATTGAACTTTGACTCTGCCAGCATTGGGACCGGAGGAAACTGCGCTGTTTGTAAATATAGCATACCACTTAACATTCATTGTTAAATTTGCTGTCTAAAATAAATTCAAAATTTGCTTTTGTTTGTCATCTTTTGACACCAGCTCCTTTTTGATCCCTGCTTTGTTTGCTGCTTACCTTTTGCGTATTCTTGTAGTCGAGCAATTGATTTGAAGCGGCATCGCGTCCAGCCATTTTCGTGCCTTATTTGTTATTTTTTTTTATTAACCGGAAATTTTGAGAATGTTTAGCACTTAAATCTTTTATGCGTTGTCGCTGTTTTGCGGATAATTTTGTTAACTAAAACACGTAAAACACAGTGCTCATTGCTTTTATAGGCGGTCAGACATAAAAGTTTTCAGTGTGGCCGCACATCGTAAGCATAAAAATCCCCTAGAAGTACAATAACATGCCATATTTCATTATTCAATTTTTTAAAATTACATGTTGTCAGTTTGCCTTGCAAAATAGGTGAACAGAAATGTTGACGAAATGTTGAATAATATTGATTTGTTGTGCATAAAAATGCGTGTCATAATCTGGGACGGTCAGACGGAAATAATCGATAGTGTGGCTTAGTCGTGCGATATTTTGCTGCCGGTTTTATTTAGTTCATTGTATTTCTTTGCGTTGGCAGTACTTTTGCATTGCAACGGTTGGCAGGCCCCCGTACATTTGTAGTCACTTTCTCAGTTATTCATTCTTCATACGTTCGTTTGCCTTCGTCTCTCTCGATTTTTGAAGTAGTAGTGATTTCTTTTTATAAAAATATATCAAATATATATAATACATATAGAAAAAGCGAATATAATCGCTCACCCATAATATAGTGCAACGCAAATACATAAGTAATAGTAATCAAATTTAAGTGCAAGTGCAATCCAAACTCAATAAATATTTTGTAAGTTTCTTTTTACGTAAAAAGACATAAAAAAACGGCGCGTGTGAAATTTTTCAACAACGTCGCGACGTAGCAGCTAGCAGAGGCAGTCTCTGTCTCTCCTCAACGTTTCTTTGCTGCAAAAGGAGAAGCTGAGCAACAACAACAACAGCTACAATAATATTCCCCACACACAAAGTAGGCCAACAACAACAAGAAACAGCGAAGCAAGCAACAGAAGCAACAACGACCCGTGTGTGTTGTGTGTATTCGTGTACGTGTGTGTGTGCGTGAAAAATACAAAAAGAAGTATCAAAAAAGTAGAAAATTCAGCGACCGACAATTTTGTAATTGTGTCAGCCTATTTGTGTATGTGTGTGTGTGTGTGCTTGTAAATGATTTTAATTCAAATATCTTTAAAAAATGTGATTTTTGACATTCAAACGGGCAGCGTATGCATGCATGTGTGTGCGTGTGTGTACATATAAATTGTTGTGTGGCTGCGCACAATTTGCGAGACAAGTGAAATTGTCTTTGTTTTGCTTGTGAGATGTCTGCGGGGGCGCCTAAAGTATAGAAGTGAAGTTTCCTTCAAACGGAACGTCGCGACGTTGCCCCCCTAGACGACGCTGGCGTCGACGTCGACATCACTACATAACGACCTCAAGAGAAGACGCATTGTCAGAGTGTTTGTGTGTTTGCTGTCTCATTGTCTGTATGTGTGTGAGTGGCAATGAACGTTGCCTAAAACAACAAAAACATAAGATACTTTTTGGAATATTTGCGCCGTCGTGAAAATAATGAGTGTTGCTCGCTTGCTGATTGGCTGATAAATGCACATAAAATGAAATGAGTTTTTGTGCAAAATATATGAAAATATGAATATGTTTTTAGGATCATCTCATTCCATTGTTTCTAATTGGGTATACATTAGTGAAACAAATTTACGAAAAGCAGCTAAAAGAGACGCCGTGCGACGACGTCGACTTTGCTGCAGGACAGGTTTATCGGGGAAAAAATTTCACAAAAAGATACTAAAGCACACACATACATATACAGACACCCTGTATTTTGCACCGTGCGCTTATATTTTCGTGTAACAACAACAATAACTATGTATGCAACAATAACAGAAACAACGACGACGAGCATAGCATCACGAGAAAGCAAAGTGAAATTTATTAAAACCACAACAACAACAATGGCACGCAATACCAATTCAAAACCGTTATTCAACAATTTCTTGAAATAAGTGAAAGAAGGCAAATACTGGTTTTTATATTAAAACGTTCATACACGTATATTTATGTGTTTATATATATATATATATATATATATATATATATATATATATATATATATATATATATA
>SCDS01001148.1:16926-56287 GCA_004149465.1 Drosophila nigromelanica | reverse complement strand
ACGCGGGGGGGAGGCAGGCGGCGGTGTCTCTGCCGGAGGGGTGGGCGTGGCGTTACCAGCCGGGGCGGCAGCCCTGTCGGCTGCGTTGTCGAGGAAGTCCGCTGTGGGGATAAAAAACAGCACACCGGTCACCGCCGTGCTGACATCGAGAATCCTGTCGTAATTGCCAGCAGGTTTCCCCACAAACATGTTTTGCAGCATCTGCTCCGTGCGTGCCGGGGAGCAGGAATAGCCGATAAAATAGGTGCCAAATTCCCCTTTGCCCACTTCCCCAAACGGCATGTTATCCCGCACGATCTGGAGCTGCTGGCCGTTTTCTTCAATATTGGTCAGCACATTATGGGCGTAGCTGGGTTTGGCGGAGTCCTGAAGTTCAATATCAGAAACCTTTTTACGGCCAATGATATGTTCCTGAACTTCCGTGGGGATGGCCTCCCATTTTTTCAGGTTATGCAGGTATTTCTGCACAATCACATAGCTGCCGCCTGCAAACTCCGGGTCTTCCTCGCCAATCAGGGTCGCGATTTTTGCGGCCTGACCTTCCGGGTTTTCCGTGCCGTCCACAAAGCCCAGCAGGTCCCGTGAATCAAAATATTTGAACCCGTGCACTTCATCAATCACCACCGCAGCGCCTTCCAGACGGGAGACAATGGCTGCGGCCAGCTCAAAGCACAGATCCATCCGGCTTGCGCGGATATGGAACAGGAAATCTCCAGGGGTTGAGGGCGCATGATGCACCCCGTTAATTTCCTGAAACGGATGGAGGTCTTTAGGGCGGGGCTGGCCGAACAGGCGGTCCCACGCGTGGGAGCCAATGCCGGTAATGCAGCTCAGCAACCCATCGGGGATGCGGAACCCCACCCCCCGTACGAGGGAAGAGAGGTCTGCAAGCAGGTCCACCACCTGCGGGTTAACGGACTCATCCTCGCTGAGTGTCATCACGAGGAAAACGGCGGCCTGAGTCAGTTTTGTATCAACGGGCTGCGGTGTGACCAACGGACTGGAACTCCCCTGCAAGTGGCGTCTGCCTGAAAAAGATCAGGCAGACTGACCATAGGCAGATCGCTTTATCTGGCAAGGGAGGGCCGCATAGAAAACACAAAATCAGGAGCCTGAAAGGGCCTCTGATAACCCAGAGCAATCACGCCATAAATCCGGTGCGGAGCAGAGGGTGCGCAGAGATTGATCAGAGCTGTGCCCATTGTCTCAACAGGTTGTGATAGGTGGAGGTCAGGCCCAGCACAGCCGGGTTATCATCCGGCAGAAGTTTGCGGCTTTCCATAATGGACTGGTCAAACTGATACAGCAGCGTGCGCTGAGTGTCCTCCGGCACCATGGACTGGGACCAGAAGAAGGAGGCCCAGCGTGACCCGCGCGTGACCGGGCTGACGCTGTGCAGGCTGCTGGAGGGGTAGAGCACCATATCCCCCGCCGGAAAACGGACATTCTGCACACCAAATGTGTCCTGAATCATCAGTTCCCCACCATCATATTCCTCCATCTCACTCAGGAAGAGGGTGGAGGAGACATCCGTCCGCATCCGGAAGCCGGTGCCCGGCACGGGGCGGATGGCATTATCCACATGCGCGTGGAAGCGCATGCCCTCATCATATCGGTTGAACAGAGGCGGGAAGACGCGGAGGGGCAGGGCTGCGCTGTTAAAGGTCGGGTTCCGGCCAAGTGCTCGTAAAATGATCTCACCCAGTGCCCGACATTCTGCGCTGTCCTGCGGGATCTGGAGATTGTACTTGGCCTTGGCGGACTGGTCCCCCGCCGTCACCTTGCCATCCACCCATTCAGATTTTTCCAGTGTTGCGCGGCAATGGACAACTTCTTCCGGTGTCAGAACATTGGGGATATGAACAAGCATGCGGGCGGTCCGTTCAGGGGTTTCTGGTTGTGCGGGGGAGAATGGCAGAAGCGCGTGCCCTGCTGCAACCTGCTCGGGGGTACCCATCGGTTCTCAATTCTGCGCCATGTGTCGGAAAGGGTTTCCATTATCGGCGAAGTGCTTGTAAACACGTGTTTTTCCACGGCTCCTTGCCATAATAAGTTGAGTGATCCGTACCGTATGCCAGCCCCTCCTTCTCCAGTGCGCCGCCGCACACAGGCTGACCGCAGCACAGCCACACGGACAAAAATCATTCAGGCAACTGTCATCCTGCTGCAAACGCAGGGCTATGCCGCCACCACAATCCAGCGCATTGCAAAGGCGGCTGGTGTCAGTCTTGGGGCTCTGCAACATCATTATCCGGCCAAAGCCCAGATTATGGCCATGGTGCTCCGGCATTATGCGCTGAAGCGCACACGTCTGTACCGCCCCGCCATGCGGCATAAAAGCCAGCCAGAACAGCGGGTGGACGCTATGTTGTCCGCCATGTGGACGCTTGTGACGGAGGGGCCGGATTTTATTGCTACGGTAGAAATTGAACTGGCCCGGCGGAGTGACCCGGAACTGGCTGCGGCAACAGAACCAGTACTGGCCCGCATTGACCAGTTTATGACGTGGTGGCTTTCCGGCAGGCAGCACGGCAAGCCGGACCAGAAATTTGTGATGCTGCGCCTGCTGAACTCAACGTTTCTGCGGGGGGTTGCCATTGAAATTGCGCGGGGCACACCGCTGAGTGAGTTGAAAGAGGCTTATGAAATCTGGTGTGGCTTTTCACGCGCGGAACTTCTGGAAATTGTGAAAGGTACTGCCTGAGGGCGCAGGCCTGAGTAGCAGGGAGAGAGACAGCCCCGCCACCCAGTCTACAGGGTGTTATTCAGGCGTGGGCGTGCAGTTTGAAGGCACAGGCTGATCCGCCATCACAGCTTTTGTAAAAGCGGCTGAATCCGGCAGGGAAGCATTGACGGTCTGGTCGTGATTCAGGCCTTTATAGATATGAGCCTGCACAATTGTCCCTGCGGCGCAGGCGGCTTTAACAAGGCCAAGCTGGAGGGGCGGCGGCACATCCTGATCCACTTCCCCGGTGCCGACAAAAAGCGGCTGTTTCAGCTTCATGGTCGGATACAGCATGGCTTCCAGAGCCGGGGCCAGCGCTTTCTGGTAACCGGGTTTGACGGCATTGCTGAAATTCAGGCCCTCAGCGCGCGCTTTATCTGTTAGCGGATGCACGCACAGATCCGCTGCAGCGCGGTAAGCGGGGAGACCTTTGTCCGTAAAAATACTTTCCGGTTTAAAGGAAGGGTCATATCCGCTTTGCCCCTGCGCCAGATACAGCGTGTACACAATAACCGGGTTAAAGCCCGTTTCATGCGCGCCCGATGTGGCCATATGCTGGAGCAGTTCCTGCGACACATAAGGCACACCTGTTGCCACAGTGCCCCGGATATTCAGGTCTGGCGCATAGTCCGGTGCGTAGGCTGCGGAAGCAAATGCTGCGCCACCCCCCTGAGACTGCCCGACAATCATGATTTTGTTTTGTAGCCCCTGTACAGAGGCCAGCGCCGCGCGCACGCCATCCAGCACACTGTAGGCTTCCACCCGTGTATTCAGATACGCATGGGTGCCGGATGTGCCCAGTCCCTGATAATCGGTGCCGACAACAGCAAAGCCACGTTTCATCCATGCGGACAGATAGGTGCGATTCCGCTCGGACCACGGGTTACAGGACGGAGCACAATGGTCAGCCACCCCTATTGTGCCATGCGCCCATGCCACAATAGGCCAGCCGCCTTCTGGTGGCTTGCCCGCTGGCAGAATGACTTCTTCTGTAACAGGCACCAGCCCTTTGCCAGTAACACCGTTGGTGGACAGGTAGGTGAGGCGGAGCGAACGCCCTGCCTCAGGCAGCGTAAGAGCGGCAGGGAGGGGGGCTGATGCCGTGAGGGTGCCGGGTTTCTTCGCGGTCTGTGGGTAGGCGGCCTGACTGGCGGGAGGAAGCAGGGCAAAGCCCAGACCGGCCAGCAGACTGGTGCCAGCCAGAAAGGCGCGCTTAAAGGAATATCTGAATTCTTTCACAAAAAAATCCTTACTTTTGTCTTTATGTATTCAAATTCACAGGTTTCAGAGGATCGTGCGGGGCAGGGTTTGTCAAGGAATGATCTGTATGCATAAAAATGTTTGTCACAGGGGTGAAATCGTGATGGATTTTTCATGGGAAATGGATGGAACAGCCTGTGCTGACCGGCGTTGCCCTGCAATTGGTCTGTTGCGTCTGGTTGGTCTTTTTGGCTGAATTGCGTGTCGCGTTCAGGCCGCCTGTGGGCCGTGTCGCGCCTTGTGCTGAGAGACCAGAGCAGGCTCCGGTTTACCGTCGCTTTATGCTCATATTGGCAGACGGCAGGAAATTCGTTAGCTCTTATCATCTGAGACTGTCATAGAGATGAGCCTGCCCGTGAAGACCCTGCCTGTTGCGCGTTTTTTGACCAGATCTGCGGTGCATCTTTCTGTTGGCTCTCTGCTGCTGGGTCTGGGGGGATGCGGCTATTACGCCTCCCGTACGGCGCATAAGGCGCAGGTGATCATGATTGGTATGACGGAAGAAGACGTGCAGGCGTGCGCGGGTGTTCCGGCTAAAACGCAGATTATCAACAGTCATGTAAAAATTTTTGAATATCAGCGGGGGCGTAATATTGGGGCGCCCACGTCTTCAACGCTTATTCCTGTGCAGTCTGTTGTCAATATTGTCAGAGATGTTGGCGGTGGGGACGGGAATAGCTGTATCGCTGACTTCCGCATTGTCGATGGGACTGTGCGTGACGTGTACTATAGTGGTGATGATGATATGCTGGTGGGCACAGACGGGGTGTGTTCAAGCATTGTGCGCGGATGTGTCCGCCGCAATGTGCCCAGTGGGTCACCGCCTGATTTCTGGAAAACTTCTGCTTTCTTGCAGCCGCAACCTGAGAAATCGTCCGGGGCGTCTGCTCCCGTGTCTCCCGCTACGGACGGTATTTCCGGTAACGCTGCGGCACCAGCAGCCACAAGGCCGGGAGGACTCGCCTCTCCCCCTGTGCCCCTGGCTCCCCCGCTTGCAGAGCCGACACTTGCCGCCCCTGCGGCACTGCCCGGTACGACGACACCTGTCACATTTCCTGTGACAACGCCTGCGGAAACTGCTCCGGTGACGCCTACGCCTACGCCTACGCCTACGCCTACGCCTACGCCTACGCCTACGCCTACCACAACCATCACAGCCAGCCCGGGTATGTCTCCTGCCGTAAGCCCCGCCGCGTCAGGGGCAGGTCCTGCGTCAGCCCCGACAAGTGCATCTGGCACAACTCCGGCCAATCCGGCGTCTGCTCCCGTTGCGACCCCTAGCGTGACACACACCACGGTAACGCCTGCTGGAGAGTCTGCTCCGCAGGAGACAGCGGTACCGCAGAACTAATTTTCCGTCTGTGGCCAAAACAGGGTCTGGACGATAAGCGTCCCGGTTTTCAGGGTTTGGAGACAAGGCCCAGTGGCAGGGCAATATGGGCACGCAGGCCGTGCGGCTTGATGTTGCTGAGGGAAAGCTGCCCGTTATGGCGGGTGATAATGGCATCAGCAATTGAAAGCCCCAGCCCCAGCCCTCCATCGGAAGCGCGGGCCGGGTCCAGCCTGTAAAACGGCAGGCGGGCTGAAGCCAGCAGGTTGTCAGGAATACCGGGGCCGTTATCACGGATATCAATCAGGGCGCGGTGCCCCTCGGTTTTCAGGCTGACAGTCACGTCCGTTCCGTATTTCAGACCATTTTCAATCAGATTACTAAAAGCCCGTTCCATCGGAGTGGTCTGGCAGATGCAAGTGAGATGGGCAGGGCCTGAATAATGGATATTATGACCAACCACGCTGAATTCATGGCACAGGCTTTCCAGCAGGGAGGCAAGATCAATTGCTTCGGCCTTTTCTGCATGCGTCTGCTCACGCAGGAAATGCAGTGTCCCGTTCAGCATTTTTTTCATTAGCGTGAGGTCATGCTTCATGGCGGCGGGAGAGGCTTCCTCGCCTCCCAGTTCCAGCCGCATGAACAGGCGCGTCAGAGGCGTGCGCAGATCATGCCCGATGGCAATCAGCATCCGGGTGCGTTCTTCGGCCGAGGCGGCAATCCGGGCCTGCATCCGGTTGAAGGCATGCGTCAGCCGCCGTACTTCCGTCGGGCCATGTTCCGGCAGCGGGTCGGGCGTGCTGTCATACCCAAAAGCATCCGCCTGTGCGGCAATGTTCCGTAACGGGCGGCTGATATGCCAGATGCTCCAGAAGGTGAGTGACAGGGTGATGGTCACGAGAAAGACCAGAGAAACCGTGAGCGGCATGGTCCAGTGCATCATATGGCCAATATGATGATTGTGAGAGTTATAGACCAGAACACTAATATTTTCATGAGAGAGCGAAAGGTAAGACACCGGCATATGCTCATCATGCCCGGCACAGCTTCTGGCCCGCAGGGCATGGTTCCCCAGATTGCCGCGTGTTGGCACGACGGCACAGGCTGGTGAGGGGCCGACACTAAAATTCAGCCCGTTGCCGGAAATCTTCTGGGCAATTGCCTCCCGGAACTGGGGCGGTGCGGCCTGAAGGGCCTCAATCCCGGTTTCAATGGCCAGAATATTGGTCCAGGGGCCGCCCGGCAGGGGCGGGACCAGTGGGCGGAACGCATAGAGCAGAAAAGGGGTAATGCTCAGCGTCAGAAACATGCAGACGGACACGAGAGTGACCATCTGGCCATAAATGGTTCTGGGGTAGAGGCGAGGCAGTTTCCTCACGATTTGCGGTCATCCGGGTCAAAAATATAACCGCCGCCGCGAATGGTCCGTATCAGTTCCAGTTGTCGCCCTTCATGCGAGAGTTTGCGGCGCAGGCGGCTGATCAACAGATCAATGGCGCGGGGGTCCACATTTTTCTCATCACCATGAATCCGGACCAGAAGTTCCGCGCGGTTAAAAACATGATGGGCGTTCTGGCAGAAGGTGAGCAGCAGATCCGTCTCCGAGCCTGTCAGAGCCACGCGGATTCCGGTTTTACCGTATAAGGCGCGTTTGGCGGGCTCAAACAGCCAGTTATCAAACCGGTAGTGCAGAACACCCTGAGCCTCCGCAGAGGTGGTTTCTGGCTGCGCACGGCGTAACACCGCCCGGATGCGGGCGGCGAGTTCTTCCAGATCAAACGGTTTGGAAACATAGTCATCCGCGCCCAGATCCAGCCCGGAAATCCGGTCATCAATATCACTCAGTGCGCTGACCATAATGATGCGTGAGGCAGATGTCTGGCGGATATGCTGGCACAGGCTGCGCCCGTCTTCCCCCGGCAGCATGATGTCAAGCAGCGTGAGATCAAGCGGTTGCTGCTTTTCGGCCGCATCAATGCCTGCGCGGTTGAGCGCGGTAGAAACTTTATAACCCAGCCGCTGAAGATAGCGTTGTAACAACCCGCAAATTTCAGGGTCATCTTCCACAATCAGGACATGGATGGCCTGCGCGGCACTGGTCATGGCGGGATGTGCCTCGGTGGTTGCTGGTGGAGGGGAGGATGTGTGTGAAGACAAATGCGTTCTTCTCGTGTCAGTCAGGCCTCGTGAATCGTATTCTTAAGATTGTGGTTTTGTAAAAGAAAGCAAGTAAAAACTGGAAGCATGAAGACAGGCGCACCACGGGATGCGCCTGTCTATTCTATGGGCTGGAAACCAGATCAGTTCTGATTATCGTTACGGTCTGGCCCACCCTCACGGTCTTCGCTCCCGTGGTTGCCGCCGTGGCGATGGCCGCCCGCGTTCTGGGTATTGTCCTGATCATCAGAGCCGGAAGACTGACCGCGTGAGCCGCGCCGATTCCCATGATGATGGCTGCCGTTGTTCTGGCTGTCATTCTGACTATCAGAGTCAGAAGAGCGGCCATGAGGGCCACGGTTTTCACTGCCACGGCGATGGCTGCCACCCTCATCGTTGCGGCCGGACTCCTGATTGTCAGACGGGCCGCTGTTGCTGTCATTATCGCTGTTCTGGCTGTGGTGGGATCTGTGTCCGTCTGCGTAAGACAGGGCAGGTGCCACAACACCCAGAGCAGCGACGAGGAGAAGAGCTTTTTTCATCATCTATAAAACCTTTTGTGCAGGACGGGAGGAAAAGACTTTCTCTCGCCTGTCAGGAAAACATAGGAGAAAAACTGGAAAAGAGAGGGAATATGTCAGTTATGAAAAATAATAAAAATAGAAAATAAGTATTATAGGATGGCTGGCGATTTAAACGCGCGGATGGTGCTCGGAAACGCCTTGCAGATCTGTTAGGGGCCGGCCATGCATCATGCTTTTCGGAACGCCGCTTAAAGGCTGACCTGCAGAGCAGGCTGGAAACGGCCCATGGTGCTCTTTTGTGTTCTGGTGGTGTGCTGTGCGTACGAGGTCCCGGGCAGAGCATCACTCTGCATCATGTGGCTCCGGAGTGTATAATCTTCCTTATAAATAGTGAGGATTTTCTGCCTCTGAGCCGCGCTGAGGTCTGTGGTGAAACGCCGGGTTGTATTGACTTTCCGGATTTCTCCAGCATGCAGCCCGGGAATAAAGGGGTAAATCCGGTCAATATCCTTAAGGTCAAACAGCATTTTAACAGCCATTTCCCCCTGCCGGTTTGTCAGATACCAGTGTTGCGGGCGCAGAACATGGTCCAGTTGATAGATGGATGATGCACTGTCCACATACTCAATCATCCGGTCCAGAGTGGTCAGATCCGCGTAGCGTTCCACAAAACCGGGATGCAGCTCGACATGGCTGCCGCCTCCATTGCGGATGAAGTCATAGGACGAGAGAAAGCGTTCAACAGGGTCACGCCACAGGGCAAAACTGGGCATGGAGCGCACAACATCCGGTGCGTGTTTCTGGTAATAGCGAATGCTTTCATGCCGCATGCTACACCCGTACAGCACTTCGGAGATGGCCGTTCCGGCGTTTTTGGGCACGTGGATAAACAGGACGCCTGCCTTGCGGATGGTGGCCAGACGCTCCTGCCGCTTTTTGCTTAAGGGGAGGGGGAGCCTCCAGTCCACATAGCGTTCCTGCAGATCCCCGTGCAGGGTGACGCCGCACAACTGCTCCATCGTCTTTTTTCGCGTTTCATGAATCTGTTCTCGCAGAGTGTAAAAAGCAGAAGACATGCCGCGTATCCAGTAAAGAAAAGCAGGATTCAGAGTGTCATTTTATTTTATTGGTAAAATAGAAATTACCGGAAATAAAATACTCCAGAGAGAAGCCTGTTGTAACGCACAGGACTCAGATTGGGGAATGATAAAAAATGAGAATCATCTTTTTATTTCAGTTTTGACAAAATGAGGTCAAAATAAGATCAGTATTTCTATATGCACACAAAAGACCGGAAAGGCGCCTCGCCATGAGGGAGGCGTCCCGTTCTCCCGCATCGTTGACGGGCGTGAGAATGTGCTAAAAATAGCGCGATCGGAATAATCCGAAGAAAAAATGATGTGATCAGATTCAGCGATTTTTTAGGAGATTGAGGGATGCGTCGGCTTCTGGCTTTTACCACCCTGCTGGCAGGTTTGCCGCTGGCTGGCCCGGTGTGTGCGGAACAGGTCTTTTCTTTCCAGCGGGCTGCCGGGCAGTTACCCAAAACAGTGGTGCCGGTTGCCTACAGCATCAAGCTTTCCACAGATATGCAGGCCCTGACGCTGGCCGGGCAGGAAAGCATCCGGGTTGATGTGCGCACCCCTACAGCGGATATGACGCTGAATCAGGCTGGCCTGCACCTGTCCGACGCTGTTCTGGATAACGGCGTGAAGGCGCAGATTACGCAGGATGACGCGGCCGAAACGGCAACCCTGCATTTTCCTGCTAAAGTGGGAAAAGGCGCGCATACGCTGGTTATTTCCTATTCAGGTCCCATTCTGAAAACGCCTAACGGCATCTATGTGGATGATTATACTGCGCCCTCTGGCGAGACAAAGCGGATGCTGGTCACGCAGTTTGAAGTGGCCGATGCCCGCCGGATGTTCCCCGGCTGGGATGAGCCCGCGTTTAAGGCCACGTTCCAGCTTAACGTCACACTTCCCAAAGAGGCCGTTGCTGTCAGCAATATGCCGGTTACCCAGACGGTGGCGGACGGTGCTGAGGCCAAGACAGTCTCTTTCGGCACAACGCCGCGCATGTCCACCTATCTGCTGGCGCTGGTGGCGGGGGATATGAAATCCGTGCAGGGGCAGGCAGATGGCACGCCACTGGCTGTGTATGCACCGTCTGGTCTGGAAGAGCAGGGGCGTTACGCCCTGCAGGCATCAGAAAAGATTCTTCCCTATTACAACAGCTATTTTGGCGTAAAATATCCTTTGCCCAAAATGGATATGGTCGCCATTCCCGGCAACTATCAGGCCGGTGCAATGGAGAACTGGGGCCTTCTGACCTATATTGATAACGTCCTGCTGTTTGACCCGAAAAACAGCACCCCCCGTACGCGCGAACTGATTTATGAAGTTGTGGCGCATGAAATGGCGCATCAATGGTCAGGTGACCTCGTGACAATGGGCTGGTGGGACAATATCTGGCTGAATGAGGGCTTTGCCTCATGGATGGAGATCAAGGCCACAGACAAGATGAACCCGGAATGGGACATCTGGCCCCGCCAGCATGAAACGCGTGAGGAAACCATGGCGACGGACGCTCTGCCGTCCACGCACCCCATCCAGCAGGTTATTCACAATGTGAGTGAAGCCAACTCGGCATTTGACAGTATCAGCTACGGCAAAGGCGAACTTGTGATCCGTATGCTGGAAGGCTGGCTGGGTGAAGACCATTTCCGCGATGGGATGCGTCTGTATATGAAGGCCCATGCCTATAGCAGCACAACCAGTCAGGATCTGTGGCAGGCGCTTTCCAAAACGTCCGGTCTGGATGTTGGTCCGGCGGCCCGGAGCTTTACAGAACAGCCGGGTATCCCGCTGGTGAATGTTGCCTCTGCCTGCAAAGCCGGGAAAACCGTTTATATTCTGACGCAAAGCCGCTTTACCATTCATGACCCGCATCCGGCAGCCCAGACGTGGATGATTCCAGTTGTGGCGGGTGGCCCCGGTCTGGCAACACAAAAACTGCTGCTGGGTAAAGCGCCGCAGACGCTCAGCGTTGCAGGATGTGATGCCCCCCTCAAGCTCAATCTGGGAGAAAGCGGCTATTACCGTGTGCAGTATAGTGCGCCAGCCTTTGCATCTTTGCTGAAAAACGCACAGCATTTTGCTCCGGTGGACAGAGCCAATCTGCTGGGGGATCAGTTTGCGCTGTTCCGTTCCGGTCAGGCTCCCCTTTCTACCTATATGGATCTGGCGGATAGCCTGCTCTCGGCGCAGGAGAGCGATATTGCTGTTTTGCAGGAAATTATCGAACGGTTTGAAACGCTGGACCAGTATCTGAAAGGCAGCCCTGACCGTGCCCCGTTCCGGGCTTATGCCCGCAAACAGCTGGGGCCTGTTCTTGCGCGTCTGGGCTGGGATCAGAAAGCGGATGAAAGCGTGCTGGACACCATGCTACGCCCGTCTGTTATTGCCGCCCTCGGCACCTTTGAAGATCCGGGCGTAGTTGCAGAAGCCGGGAAACGCTTTGCGCGCTGGCAGGCTGATCCGGCCTCTTTAAAGCCTGATCTGGTCGGTGTTGTCGCGCGGATTGCCATGACCCATGCAGACCAGAAAACTTACAATGCCATGGCAGAGAAAGTCCGCACAACGCAGGCAACTGAGGTCAAACTCCGTCTGTTTAACGCACTCGCTGGTGCGACAGACCCGGCCTTGATTGAGAAAAACGTCGCACTCACCTACAGCGGGGCCATTCCCAACGGGCGTATTGCCATGGCGCTGGGCCGTGTGGCGGAGGAGAGTGAAAACCCTGATCTGGTGTGGAAACTCGTCAAACAGCACGAGGCTGAAATCCGCACGCATCTCGCCCCCTGGTCTCAGGATGGCTTTCTGGCGGCTATTGCGGCCTATTCTGATAATCCGGCCATTGCGCAGGCGCTTGAAGCTGATCCGTTCTCCGGCAAAACAACGGGCTCTAAGATCGCAACGGCAAAAGCGTTAAGTGAAATCGGGGCGCGTAAAGAGGCCATGCAGGCGGCACAGACGCAGTTGCATGACTGGTTGGGCACCCGGCATTAAAAGGTCGGGTCTCAGCGCCGGGTAGGCGCCGAGAGAAGGCTAAGTGTATTAAAGGTCTGCTCCTGCCCATACCTGATAATCCGTATGGGCAGGGGGGTCTGCAAACCTGCTTTAGCCTGCACAGAGTTACAGGGCGGACAGACGCTCGATAACCAGATCGTAAACGCCTTCCACATCGACTTCGCGCATGAAGAGGGCATTTTTCTTTTTTCCGGTAATGCCCCACCAGTCCACAACGCTCATACCCAGTGTCAGCGCGCTTTCAGTCTCAATTTCAACATTTACCTCCCGCCCACGGTAGAGGTCGGGTCTGAGCAGCCACAGGACTGTATTGGGGTCATGCAGCGGCCCGCCGTCAGTCCCGTATTTTGTGGCTTCAAACCGTTTTTCAAACCGTAGCCATGCCGCCACAACCGGGCCGACCCGGTTGGGAATGGCATCAAGGCGTTCAAGGCGCGCTTTGCTGGTATGGAGCTGATGCGTGACATCCAGCGGGAACACAACCAGCGGGATGCCGGATTCAAACACCATCCGCGCAGCATGGGGGTCCACATAGATATTGAATTCCGCCGTGGGGGTAATATTCCCCACTTCGGAAAATGCACAGCTCATGGTGACAATTTGGCCGATACGCTCCCGCAGGGCAGGCTCCTTGGCCAGAGCGAGCGCAATGTTGGTCAGAGGGCCGATTGTGCAGAGCGTGATTGTGCCCGGCGGGTTTTCCATGACCGTGCGGATGATAAAATCAACCGCGTGGCCGGGTGTGGCTTCCCGGCTTGGGGGAGGCAGGTCAACACCTTCAAAACCCGTTTTGCCATGCACATGCGTTGCCGTTACGCCGGGGCGTAATAACGGGCGGTCTGCTCCGGCATGAACGGGAATATCCGTGCGCCCGACAAGATCAAGAGTTTTCAGGGCGTTTTCTGTCGTCTGCGCAACCGGAACATTCCCGGCAACCGTTGTGACCCCCAGAAGCTCGATTTCCGGGCTGGCGAGGGCCAGCAGGATGGTCAGCGCATCATCCTGACCGGGGTCGGTATCAATAATAATCTTCATGCGTGCTCCGTCGCGAAAATTTCCAGAATTTCATGGGGTTTTAAGAAGAAGTTTTGTCTGTGCCGGTTTCCAGATTTTCCGGGCCGAAGGATGCGGGCAGGAGTGCATGAAGATTATCTCTAAAAAGCTGTTTGCCGTCCTCATCCACCACCAGAACGCAGGTGCGCTGCGTTGCAAACTCCCGTATTTTCTGGCGGCAGCCCCCGCAGGGCAGGCAGGGGGCAGGCCCTTTGCCGGCGACAAGAATTGTTGCAATTTTGCGGGAACCGCCTGCCGCGATCATGGCGGAAATGGCTCCGGCCTCAGCACATACGCCTTCCGGGTAGGCTGCGTTTTCCACGTTGCATCCGGCAAAGACCTGACCCTCTTCCGTAATCAGCGCAGCGCCAACGTGAAAGCGGGAGTACGGGGCGTAGGCATTGCTGCGGGCCGCTAAAGCTTTTTGCGTGAGGTCTGAAAGGGTTTTGTTATCCATGAGAGGCTGCCTCCTGCTGCGTTGCGCCATAAATCAGATCAGCCAGAGTAACGGCGGCAGCGCGGAAAGCGTCCAGAATGTCTTCAGCAATGGCAATGTCTCCCCCCGCCTGCCTGATGAACCCTTCCACCATGGCATTCTGTAACAGACCTTCTGAATGTACGATCATGCTATCGGCATCCAGCCAGCGCACTCTGGCGGCCGTGTGTGGGCGCTCCTGTGTGAGGGGTGTGTGCCAGGCCTGTTCAAAATAGGTCTGTACTTTTGTATGGTAGGAACGGCCATCGGTTGTGTAGCCCGCCATAGGCTTGTTCTGGGCTGCCATATAGCCAATTTCAACCGCTGTGCCGGGGTCCATATCCGCAGCGCGGCGAAAGGGGTCGATGCAGAACAGGGCGGCGTCACACTTGTCCATCAGGCCCCGATCCAGCCGTGCAATCAGCAGACTGGTCTCCTTGCCGGGTGGCAGGGCGTCTACTTCTTCCTGCCCGTCAAACGGGGAGACACCGTGCAGACGCACCTCCAGGCAGACCTCTTTAAACGCTTTGAAAAGCTGCTGAGCGTTGTTCCTGAAAACAAGGTCTCCCCCAAGGTAAACCTTGGGGTAGTTCAGAGGATCGGCCATGAAGTCTTCCCTGTTCAGACGCGCACGCCGCTGTTCCGGCACGTGCAGAATGTGATGAAAGTTATGAGAAACGGTGCATTTCCATTATAAAAATCATAGACACAGCACAAGATGTAAGCAACAGTAATACCTTTGCATATCAGCAGGATAGAGCCTGTTCTCTTAACCTTTCTGCGCAGGGGGCAGACAGACGATGCGGGCAGTACAGTATGTTTTTACGGGAATGATGGCTGCCTGCTTTCTGCTGTCCGGATGTGCGCATCAGCCGTCTGCCCCATCGTCCTCTTCGCCTTCCACCTCATCTGCCGGAGCCACGGAGGCGCTTGCGCTTGCCGCCCCCCGGCATGGGGATTTTGGGCATTATACCCTCGCGCTGACATGGCAGCCGGGGTTCTGCACCGGGCCGGAGGGTAATAGCTGTCAGGCGGATCAGCCGCACACGCCTCTTATCGGGCTGCACGGGCTCTGGGCGTCCCGCCCGTCTGATCTGATACAGGCGCAGGTACCGGTGACGACATGGTGGCGTAAAGGGTGCAGCCTGTATGATGGAGAAGCCCCTTCCGCCGCGCCCGCATTGTCGGATGCACTGACGCACCGCTTGTCAGAGGTTGTGGCCCATACCCATTCCAGCCTGGTCGCGCATGAATACACAAAGCATGTGCAGTGTTTTGGCATGGACGGAGAGCAGTTCTTCTCCGTCGCCACGCATCTGCGGGACCGTTTTGCGGCACTTCCCGCAGCCGCCCATCTGCTGACGGAGGCTGGAACCCGGATTGCAAAAGCCGACCTGACCCGTCAGATCGAAGCCGATACCGGCCCTCTGCCAAACCGGGGCGTGCAGTTCCAGTGCAACAAGACCCCGACAGGGGAGGCTGTTCTCTCGCAGATCTGGTTTACGCTTAAACCGGCGTCTTTGGACAAGTTTCCCAAAACGGATGCATTCCTGAGCAGTCCGCAGCTTCAGGATAACTGCCCGGCACAGTTTCTGGTGCCGCAATGGGCCACAGCCGGAGCTGTGGGCGGTGCTGCGCGGTAAGCCCGGCTTTGCCCGCTTGAAAACAGGGGTGTTTTACGTGGTGATAACATCAGGGCAGGCGGCCATGCAGACCGTGAGAGAAGGATCAGTGAGTGCATAGTCGTGGATGTCTGGGGATTCTCCTGCTGCTGGGCATTGCGGTCTTTTTCTCAACAGACCGTAAAAATATCAGCCTCCGCACGGTTCTGAGCTGCCTGCTGGCGCAGATTGCCATCGGGCTTCTGGTGTTGCGTGTGCCTGCGGGGCAGCAGGTTTTGTGGTCCCTGTCCCGGCTTGTCACCAATATCCTTTCCTGCGGGGATGAAGGCGCACGCTTCCTGTTTGGCCCTCTGGCGGGCGATAAAATGGACGCCGTCTTCCCGCATGAAGGGTTTGTGTTTGCGTTCCGGGTGCTGCCTTCGCTGGTGTATGTCAGCGCGCTGATCGCTATTTTGTTTCATATCGGTCTCATGCAGGCCTTTGCGCGTGGCACCGGGAAAATCCTGCAAAAACTGCTCGGCACGTCGCCTCTTGAATCGTTTGGCGCGGTTATCACCATTTTTATTGGCCAGAGTGAGCTGCCGGTCGCTCTGGGGCCGTATCTGAGCACGATGGCGTCGACGGAGCTGTTCAGCGTGCTGTGCAGCGGCGTTGCTTCCGTGTCCGGTGCGACGCTGGTTGGGTATGTGGGGCTGGGGGTCCCGGCCCATTATCTTGTGGCTGCGTCCTTCATGGCCATTCCCGGTGGCATGATGTTTGCCAAAATTCTGGCTCCCCGCCCTGCGGGGAGTGCGGTGGATACGCTGGCCGCTGGCCGCGCCTCCTATCATCAGGCTCTGTTTGAGACGATTACCGAAGGGGCGCTGAAAGGCACGAAAACCGCCGTGGCTGTGGCGGCAACACTGGTGGCGTTTATCGGGCTGATTGCTCTGATCAATAGCGGGTTTCAGGCGCTGGGGCAGGCAATCAGCATGCCTTACCTTTCACTGGAATATCTCTTTGGCCTGCTTTTTTCGCCCGTTGCTTGGCTTCTGGGTGTGCCTGCGGGGGACTGTACGCTGGTTGGCTCTGTTCTGGGGCTGAAGCTCGTGATTAACGAATTTGTCGCCTATCTGCATCTTGGTCCGTCTTTGCAGAACGGCGCTCTTTCCGTGCGGAGCGGTGCTATTGCGACGTTTGCCCTCTGTGGTTTTGCCAATTTAAGTTCGATCGGCATTCTTGTTGCCGCGTTTGGAAGCCAGTGTCCGGAACGGCGCGCGGAGCTGGCGCGTGTCAGCGTGCGGGCTGTGATGGCTGGCATGCTCTCCAACCTGATGAGCGCTGCGATTGCCGGGATTATTCTTGCCTGAAGAGCCAGAGGGCCAGTCTGCGGGCAGACACTGGCGCACAAGCAACGCAAGCCCGAGGCTCTGCATCTGTTGCAGCGTGACGGCTAGAAATTTTCAGGAAAACCGAAAGTGGTGCCCGCTGGAGGATTCGAACCACCGGCCCCATCATTACGAATGACGTGCTCTACCAACTGAGCTAAGCGGGCATACTCACTTTCGAAAGGCTGGGTATCATAGCAGTTCGGGAAACGCAACGGGGGAGAGTGCGGAAAACAAAAGATATTTGCAGGGCCGCAGGACGGGTTCCCGGCCCGCATGGCTGCAATCTTATGACATGACTATTACGCTTGGGTTTTTTTCGTTCTAAGATTGCGGGCATGAGCGTGTCGCAATTTACCGCCCTGATGCGTGACGCCGTGATGCCTGTTCAGGATACATCGGTTGATAACACCCGGCACGTTCAGGTTCTTGAAGGTGTTATGGAGTGTCCGTGTTGCGGGCTGATCCAGAAACTTCCCGAGCTTGCGCCCGGCACGCAGGCCCGTTGCCCGCGGTGTGACCAGTCTCTGGACCGGCGGAACAAAACCGCGCCGATTGCAACACCGCTTGCGTTCTGCATTACCTCGGCCGCCTTGTATGTGGCCATGCTGTTTTCCACCCTCATGATGCTGGACCTGTATGGGCGGCAGCGCACAGTAGATATTCTCACCGGGCCGATCGAACTGCTACATGAAGGCTGGGGTGAGGTGGGCGTGCTGGTGGCCATTGCCACCATTCTCGCCCCCGGCATTGTCATCGCCATGATGGGGATGATTCTGACGGCATCGCTCCGGCCCAGCCTGCCCGCTTGGGTGCCGCATCTGATGAAGTGGTACGAGGCGCTACGCCCATGGTCCATGGTGGAAGTCTATATTCTGGGCGTGTTTGTGGCCTACACCAAGCTGGTGGATCTGGCGTTTGTGGAGGTCGGGGCCGCGGTTTATCTGGTGGCTGGGCTGATGGTCTCCATGGCTGCGACGGATGCTACGCTGGACACGGAAATTATCTGGCGGCACCGCAGGATTGATAGTGTCATGCGGCCCATGCGCGGGCCGCGCCTGCCGCTGACGTTTGTGGCGGCCAGTGCTGATGAGCCTCTGCTACCTTCGGCCAACCGGGTGTCCTGCCTTTCCTGCGAGCTGGTTCTGGAGTTTGACCACCCCCTGCACCCCACCGAACCTTCCGGATATTGCCCCCGCTGCGGGCATGTGGTGCGGCACCGCAAGGCCCGCAGCATGAGCCGCTCCGTGGCGTTGCTGGTCTCCGCCATTGTGTTCTATCTGCCCGCCAATATTTATCCGGTCATGACCGTTATCCGCATGGGGGCCGGAACCGGCCATACCATTCTGGAGGGCGCAATAGAGTTATGGGTGGACGGGATGATCCCGCTCTCCCTGCTGGTCATATTTGCCAGCGTGACAGTGCCGGTGCTTAAAGTGATCGGCCTGTCCTATATGGTCGAGGCCACACGGCGGAAGTCACACCGGCATCTGCGGTTCAGGTCCAAAGTCTATCGTGTGATTGATATTATCGGCCGGTGGTCGATGATTGACGTGTTCATGGTGTCTATTCTTGTCGCCATGGTGCGGTTCAACCATATGGCGAGTATTACAGCCAACGGTGGCATGGTGTGCTTTGCCGCTGTGGTGGTGCTGACAATTTTTGCGGTCCATACATTCGACCCGCGTCTGATGTGGGATGCCGCGGGTAAAAACGGGGATGCGGCGCTGGCCCGCACCGGCGGCAAACGCCGCAGGGGTGGCTTTGCTGCCCTGCAGACCAGCGCGTATCAGGATAACAGGGAGCCGGACAGGGCGTGAACGGACAGAATCATCATCAGTCTCCCGACGAGAATGACAGCACCATGCCGGATGCTGTTGTGCGTCGTATCCGGTTTTCCATTATCTGGATTATTCCCGTCCTTTCCGTTGTGATTGCGGGCTTTCTGATCTGGAAGAGCTTTGCCAATAACGGGCCGGAAATTACGGTGATGTTTGACACGGCAGACGGCCTGACAAGCGGCCAGACGCAGGTGAAGAACAAGGCCGTGGTGCTGGGGACCGTGCAGGGCATCTCCCTGACGGATGACCTGCGGCACGTTAATGTACGCATCCGCATGAATGCGGGCTCCAGCCCGATGCTGACGGACAAGGCCCGCTTCTGGGTGGTGCGCCCGCGTATTAACGGGGCCAGCATCACCGGACTGGAGACCCTGATGTCCGGCGCGTATATTGCGTTTGACCCCGGTCCGGAAGGCGATGACGGAGATAAGGGCCACCGCAAGACCGAGTTCCGCGGGCTGGAAGCCCCGCCCGGTGTGCGGTCTGACCAGCCGGGACGGACCTATACGCTGATTACGCCCACTATCGGCTCCATCGGGCAGGGGGCACCTGTCTTCTTCCGGGATGTGGATGTGGGGGAAGTGCTGGGCTACACCATGCCGCCGGGGGGCCGCGGGCCGATCCTGATCCAGCTTTTTGTGCGCGAACCGTACGACCATTATCTGTATCCGGATACGCGCTTCTGGAACGTGTCGGGCGTGCAGGTCGGGTTTGGGGCTGGCGGCCTGAAGGTGCAGATGCAGTCCCTTCAGGCACTGTTCTCCGGTGGGGTCGCCTTTGGCCTGCCGCGTGACAATAACAGAACCGCGCGGGATGAAGCCCCGGCAGATACCGTCTTCAAACTGTATGACAGTCAGGCGGATTCCGAGAGTGCCGGGTATCATGAGCGCGTGCCGCTGGCGACGTATGTGACATCCTCCGTCAAGGGGCTGGCTCCGGGGAGTCAGGTCACCATGTTCGGGATTCAGATTGGCAGCGTGACCAGCGTCAAGCTGGATCTGGACCAGAAGGCCGGGCATCCGCGCGTGCGTATTGGCATGCAGATCCAGCCGGAACGTGTGCTGGCCGCGAATGAAATCCGGCATGGCGCGTTGACGGACATGTTCAAAACGCTGGTGGATAACGGCCTGCGGGCCTCGACCGACAGCGCCAGCCTGCTGACGGGCGAGACCATGATCTCGCTGAACTTTGTAAAAAATCCACCGCCAGCCACCACGTCCATGGAAGGGCCGACGCTGGTTATCCCCAGTCAGGCCGGGGGCATGAACGGGATTATGGATTCCCTTTCCACCGTGGCGTCCCGTCTGGCGGCCATGCCGTTTGAGCAGATTGGCGTGAACGCCAACAACCTGCTGGCCAATGCGGACAAAACTCTGACCAGCCCGGAGGTCAAACAGTCTCTGGCCAGCCTGAAAGAGTCGCTGAAGAACCTTCAGGCCATGAGCGCCCAGCTTCGCAGTGGCATGGGGCCGCTCATGCAGCGCCTGCCGGAAATGACGAACCAGCTTGACCAGACCCTGCAAAATGCCAACCACCTGCTGGCAGGGTATGGCGGGAACAGTGATTTCCACCGGAATCTTCAGGCTATGGTCATTCAGCTTGGGCAGGCTGCGCGGTCTCTGCGGTTCCTGTCCGAGTTCCTGACCAACCATCCCACTGCGCTGATATCGGGACGATAAAGCATGACGCTCTCTCCTTCCTCACGTCGCCTTCAGGCGGCTCTTCCCCGCCGTGGCCTGCTGCTTGGGGCGGCAGGACTGGGTGTTATGGCGACGACCCTGACGGCCTGCTCCAGCGGGGCTGGGCCGACGCTCTACACCCTCTCTGTTGTGCCGGGGCAGCCTGCGCCGGGTGGCCCGCGCTTTGTGGAGGTGCGTCAGCCGACCATTGCGTCCGGGCTGGACCGGGACCGCATTGTGACAGCGGATAGCGGTTATAAGCTGACCGTCTCCGCCAATGATGCGTGGGGGGATTCACTGGCCGGGCAGATCAGCCGCACGCTGGCGGGGGATCTGGCACAGCGCCTGCCGGGTACGAGCGTGTTTGCGGAAAATGACGCGGTTTCCACAGAGCCACAGGCCTATGTGGAACTGTCCGTGACCCGCTTCTCAGCCGGGCCTTCCGGCGCAGTGCAGATTGAGGCCGCTTTGTCCGTCAAAGGCGCGCAGGCTGGCGCACCGGATACCAGCGGGCAGTTCTATATGCAGCGTGTGCTGGTGCAGGCTCCGGCGGTCTCTTCCGGCACGATGGCGCTGGTGGAAGCCCTCAGCCAGCTTCTCGGACAACTGGCGGATCAGGCCGCGGCGCAGTTGCGGATGATGCCGCCTGTGCCGCCGGAAAGCAGCCCGGTACCAGCTTCCGCCGCAGGGTCGCATCACCGGAAATAAGGTCTGAGACCGGATAAAAAAAGGCGGCCCACACCGGGGCCGCCTTTTCTGGTTCGGGGTTCAGCCTCAGGCTGAGTCGGGGCCAAATTCCCGATCATGGTCGATCAGTGGAATGGGGTATTCCCCGGTAAAGCAGGCGTCGCAATAGCGTTCACGGTAGGCGTCACGGCTTTCATGCCCCATGGCGCGGTAGAGACCATCCAGTGAGATAAAGGCCAGACTGTCCACACCAATCAGTTCCGCCATGGTGGCCAGATCATGCTGGGCGGCCAGCAGGTGGCTGCGTTCCGGCGTATCAATCCCGTAGAATGAGGAGATGCGCATATGCACCTCTTTGGCCCCGGCGGCGCGCACCATATCCACAATCTTGCGGGACGTTGTGCCGCGCACAATGGAGTCGTCCACCAGAATCACCCGTTTACCGTTCAGTGCCGGGCGGTTGGTGGAATGCTTCATCTTCACGCCCAGATTACGGATCTGGTCTGTCGGCTCAATAAAGGTGCGGCCGACATAATGGTTGCGGATGATGCCGAGTTCAAACGGAATACCGCTGGCTTCCGCATAGCCCATGGCGGAGGGCACGCCGGAATCGGGCACCGGAACCACCACGTCAGCGTCCACACCGCTTTCCTGCGCCAGTTCCTTACCAATCTGCTTCCGCACGGCATAAACGGGCAGGCCTTCCAGCACGGAATCGGGGCGGGCAAAGTAGATATATTCAAACACGCAGAAATGCGGCTTGGTGTCCCCAAAGGGACGCAGCGAGCGGATGCCGTTATCGTCGATAATCACCAGCTCACCGGCTTCGACATCGCGCACAAATTCAGCGCCGATAATGTCCAGGCCGCAGGTTTCAGAGGCCAGAACCCAGCTTCCGTCCTTGCCGTCTTCACCCGGCAGGCGGCCCAGCACCAGCGGGCGTACCCCCATGGGGTCCCGCACACCCATCAGCGCGTCCTGAGACAGCACGACGAGGGAATACGCACCCGTGACGCGCTTGAGCGCGTCAATCAGGCGGTCTTCTACCGTGGCGTAGAGCGAGATGGCAATGAGGTGGACAAACACTTCCGTATCCATGGTGGACTGGAAGAGGCAGCCACGGCGGATAAGCTCCTGCCGCAGAGAGTCCGAATTGGTCAGGTTGCCGTTATGCGCCACGCCCAGACCGCCAAAGGCGAATTCCGCAAACAGCGGCTGCACGTTGCGCAGCAGCGTGGCCCCGGTTGTGGCGTAGCGGTTGTGGCCAATGGCGCGGTCCCCTTTCAGGGTTGCCATTACGCGGGGGTCGTTAAACACGTCTCCTACCAGCCCCAGCCCGCGATGGGAATGGAAGCGTCCGTCATAGGAAACAATGCCGGCGGCTTCCTGCCCCCGGTGTTGCAGAGCGTGCAGGCCAAGAGCCGTCAGAGCGGCAGCATCTTTGGCGTTCCAGATACCAAAGACGGCGCATTCTTCATGCGGGTGGTCGTCATCATGGCAGGCCGCACCCGCAGGTGCGTCAGGAAGGGTCGGGTGGGCGAGCATCGGTGCGCAGGGCCTCCGCAAGTAGCCGGCATAGGGCCGCAAGAGATCACAAGGTGGCGTCATGACCCGTGGAGAGATTCGGTGCAACCCCTTTCGCACTGAAAACCGGCAGGAATGGCTGGATATAGGTTGCGCCAAGACGAATATAAGGGGTCAGCCGGCCGTTTGCCTCAAGGCTGGCCATATCTTCCGGCATCATGAACCACTGTGCGGCCATAAAAAGCAGCAGAGGGCTGTGAGATGCACCAGCCGGACAATAAACGCTTAGAGCAGGGAGGCCGCAATGAGCAGTGCCAGCAGCAGAATGACAAAGGCGGCGGCATCCGCGGCTAGATGGTTGGACAGGTAAGGCTGCGTCCACGGGATCAGCAACGGATAAAACCGGCAGGCCAGCAGAATGGCCAGAATCCACCCGCCAAGACCCAGTGCCTGCCGGGTAAAGCCGCGCCACAGGCCGTGCAGGGCGGAAAGCCCCACAATCACGAGGGAAATGATATCAATCGCCGCCATAATGGCTCGTGTCTTTCAGGGCAGTTTGCTGGTGGCAACCCACCAGGGGCGCACGGCTTTGCCATTCTGCTTTTTGCGGTGCGGTGGCTGATTGAGGCGCAGGAAGAGATCCCCGACCTCAATACGGCGCAGCAGTTCAGTCCAGACGTCCGTCGGGTCCAGTCCCTCTTCGGCCCAGATCGCTTCCAGACTACGGATAAAGGCAGCACTTTCCCGGATGATATCAGGATGATTTCCGGCAATGAACGCCGCTGTGCAGGCTGTGGCGTGCAGGCCCATCTCCTGACTCAGGCGTTTGATAACAGCCCGCTGTTCTGTCGGGAGGGGCGCCTGGTCTGGCGCCGTGCGTGCCCTTGCCGGCGCAGAGGTCTGCCCGGAAGCAAGAGGGGGACGGGCGTTAGGGTCGGACACATGCGGCATTCTGGCATGATGGGCAGGAGAAGCGAGACTGGTCAACCTTGCACGAGAAGATCGTCCTTGGCAGGGGGCAGGACAGGGGTGCACGGATTACCCCTGACCAGAGGGGGGCGTTACAGACCCGGACAGGCCCTAGATGGTGAAGTATTTCGCGTGTTTGTTGAGGATAACAAGGGCGGAGGTGGACTGTTCCGGGTGGAGCTGGTCCCCGTCCGTCAGGGAAACGCCGATCCGCTCTGCGTCCAGCAACCGCAGGATAGGATGCTGGTCTTCCAGACGTGGGCAGGCCGGATACCCGAAGGAATAGCGTGATCCACGATAGCCCTGCTGGAGCAGCGTATCCATGTCCCGCGCATCATCAGCGGCAAAACCGAGTTCCGAGCGGATGCGCTTGTGGGTGTATTCCGCCATGGCTTCCGCCATCTCGACCGAGAGGCCTTGCAGATACAGGTAATCCTGATAGCGGTTTTCTTCAAACCAGTCGCGCGCCATGTCAGACGCTTTCTGCCCGACAGTCACCACCTGCAGGCCGACAACATCGCGCTCGGCATCGTTGATATCGCGCACAAAGTCGGCAATGCACTCGCCATCGTCCCGCGGCTGGCGCGGCAGGGTGAAGCGGGCAGCTTCCGTGGTGCCGTCTTCTTCAAACAGCACGAGATCGTTCCCGTCCCCAGCGGCTTTCCAGTATCCGTAGGAGGCCTGTGGGTTCAGGATGTTTTCCTGAGCAGTCAGGTCCAGCATCCGGCGCAGAATGGGGCGCAGGTCCTGCTTGGCCCATTTCAGGAATTCTTCCAGTGAGCGACCCTGCTTTCTGAAGCCCCACTGGAACTGATACAGAGCGCGTTCATTCAGGAAAGGCAGAACGGCTTCTGGAGTAGCCGTCAGCACGCGCGGGCCCCAGAAGGGCGGGGTCAGTTGAGGTTCATCGGCTGTCAGGCGGGTGCGGCGGGCGTGTGCGGCCGCAGGGTCAACTGGCGTAAAGCCTCGGGTTTCCGCCTGCTCTGGCGCACGGGCGTTGCGGCGGGTCGCCTTGCCTTCACGTTTTTTGCCAACAGCGGCCAGATAATCGTCAAAGCCCTTCTGGGCGATCTGGTCCATCAGCGTCAGGCCGTCAAACGCATCACGCGCATAGGCCACGCGGCCACCGGGGGCGTAGGCGGCCACGCAGTCTTCTTCCACATAGTTGCGGGTCAGGGCCGCGCCACCCAGCAGCACTGGCACATCCAGACCAGCGCGGGAGATTTCTTCCAGATTTTCCCGCATGATCACGGTGGATTTCACCAGCAGGCCGGACATGCCAATGGCGTCGGCCTTTTCTTTCCGGGCGGCTTCAATCATGTCCGCCACAGGCACCTTGATGCCGAGATTAATGACGCGATAGCCGTTGTTGGTCAGGATGATATCAACCAGATTCTTGCCGATATCATGCACGTCCCCTTTGACGGTGGCGAGCACCATGGTGCCGCGATGCTGGCCTTCCGTGCGCTCCATATGCGGCTCCAGATGGGCCACGGCGGCTTTCATGGTCTCTGCGGATTGCAGCACGAAGGGAAGCTGCATCTTGCCCGACCCGAACAACTCGCCCACCACCTTCATGCCATCCAGCAGCACGGTGTTGATGATCTCAAGCGGCGGCATTTTGGCCATCGCTTCATCGAGGTCGGCTTCCAGCCCCTTGCGGTCCCCGTCCACAATACGGTCCCGCAGGCGCTCTTCCACCGTTTCCGCTCGCTTGCGCTGCACGGCTTCGGATGCCTTGCGGTCGGCAAACAGGGCCAGCAGCTTTTGCAGCGGGTCGTACTCTTCCGTCCGGCGGTCAAAAATCAGGTCTTCCGCAACCTTGACTTCTTCCGGGGCGATCATGTGCAGCGGACGGATTTTGGAGACATGCACGATGGCGGCCGTCATGCCCGCCTTGACGGCATGATCCAGATAGACGGAGTTCAGCACCGCACGCGCCGCCGGGTTCAGCCCGAAGGAGATATTGGACAGGCCCAGCACAATCTGGATATCGGGGAAGGCTTCCCGGATCATGCGGATGCCTTCCAGCGTCCACAGGCCCAGCTTGCGATCATCCTCAGCGCCGGTCGCGATGGTGAAGGTCAGGGGATCAATCATCAGATCCGACTGCGGTAGGCCGTATTTCTTGCAGGCAAACTCCACAAGGCGGGTGGCAATGCGCAGCTTGTCTTCCGGGCGACGGGCCATGCCGACTTCATCAATCGTCAGCGCCACGACCGCCGCACCAAACTTGCGGGCAAGACCCATGCGGTCGGACGCCGGGCCTTCTCCATCCTCAAAGTTGATGGAGTTGATAATGGGCTTGCCGCCATGCAGCTTGAGGGCCGCTTCAATCACCGGGGTTTCGGTGGAATCAATGACCAGCAGCGCGTTGACGGAGGAGGTGAAGCGTTTGATGACTTCATCCATCTCCGCGCGTTCATTCCGCCCGACAAAGGCCGTGCAGACATCCAGCGCGTTGGAGCCTTCCTTCACCTGTTCACGCCCAAGGGCGACGCAACCGTCCCAGTCATGCGCTTCCTGTAGTTCGCGCCATTTTTTGGAGCCGTTGGCGTTACAGCGCTCGCCAATGGAGAAATAGGCGTTTTCCTGCCGCAGCGGGACCTGTGTGTACAGGCTGGCAACGGAGGGAATCCACACGGACGTTTTAGGCACAGGGGCCGGGCGATGCTGGCCGGTGCCTTCCGCACGGCGGCGGAGCATGGCGTCCAGTGCTGCAATATGCGGTGTGGAGGTGCCACAGCACCCGCCCACCATGTTCAGCCCGTCTTCCACAATAAAACGCTCGACCCATGTGGCCATATCTTCCGGGGAGAGCGGGTAGCGGGTCTGTCCGTCCACAAGTTCCGGCAGGCCGGCATTGGGCTGCACGGAGGTCAGGCGTGGCCAGTTTTCGGCCAGCCAGCGGACATGCTCCGCCATTTCCTGCGGTCCGGTGGCGCAGTTCAGGCCCATCAGGTCGACATCGAGGCTGTGGATAACGGTGGCTGCGGCGGCAATATCCGGCCCGACCAGCAGGGTGCCGGTGGTCTCGACCGTCACCTGCACAAAAATCGGCGTGGTGGTGCCCATTTCCGCACGGGCAATTTTCATGCCGTTTACGGCGGCTTTGATCTGGAGCGTGTCCTGACAGGTTTCAATCAGGATCGCATCGACACCGCCTTCAATCAGGCCGCGCCCCTGCTCGGCAAGGGCGGCTTCCAGCGTGTCATAATCCACATTGCCCAGAGACGGCAGTTTGGTGCCGGGCCCGACGGACCCGACCACATAACGGGTACGGCCGTCCGCAAAGCTTTCTGCTGCCTCCCGCGCCAGAATGGCGGAGTTCCGGTTGATCTCGCGCGCCTTGTCAGCCAGATCGAATTCGCTCAGAGTAATCGGAGAGCCGCCAAAGGTGTTGGTTTCCACCATGTCCGCGCCAGCTTCGACCCGTTTCAGATCCAGATCGAGCATCTGGATGCGTGAGCCCATCCCTCCGTCACACAGCAGGACCTGATTGCGCAGAGCATCGAGAAGCGGAAGACGAGAAGACATGGCACCCATAAATCACAAAAAACGGGAAGACGAGCCCCGGTCGGACGCCTGTCCGGAGGGGAGAGTGTTATTCCAGAGAGCGGCATCTCTGTCCACCAGTCCTCTGCTCTGGAGGGGGCCGGAAGACCAGCGTATTCCTTTGAGAGTGGTGTCTCTGGAAGAGGCCGTGCAGCAGGCGCAGCCGGACAGTCTAGCCATTTTTCTCGGCGGATCTCCCTCCGCAGCGCAGCAGCGCGGATGGAGCGCTGTGCGTGTATGCCCCCCACCGGCTGGCGAGGGTGTTCATGGCGGTGGATGTATCTGTTGTCAGGGGGGAGGGTCTCTGGGCCGGTTGCTGATGCGCCTGATACAGGAGCGGGCCCGCGGGGAGTGTGCTTTTTTTGTTAAAGTCAGTCTGATTTGCCCTGCACAGGACATTGCGGGTCTGATGCGGGTGATTCACGCTGATCCTCTGGTTTTTTCTCTTTGCGGGATGGAGGCGGTTTCCAGCCGTTTTTCCTGCGAACATTGAAAAAATAACACGCTCTCCCGCCCCTCAGGCAGAGAAACACTTTGAGGTCACCTGCACTCCCTGTCATAAGGACTTTTGTCCGGGAGCCACTAGTCTGAGGTGGTCGGGCCGCGTATTAAGGTTTGTCAAAAGGGTTGTTCGTGAACCAGACTGATCATGTGCCTGATGTTTCTGGCCCTTCTTCTGATCCAGGCCGTGAAAGTGCCTCCCGCGTCAGCCCCACGATGATTCGCCTGAGAGCGGTTGTTGCAGCGGCCCGCTTCCATGGGCTGGAACTGGATGTCCGTGATTTTGCGGCAGAACCGGGGGAAGAAAGCCCGTCTCCAGCCACTCTGGTGCGCTGGCTGGAAGAACAAGGTGCTGTCGCCAAGGGGATGCGTATCAAGTGGCGGTATCTGGTCAAAATGACCAACTCCCCGCCGATTGTACTGATGTTCCGGGACGGCTCCGCTGCGGTGATGGTAGGCGCAGACCCGTCTAAAGGCGTTGTGTGGCTCCGTGATCCGTTAAAAGATGAAGCGACCGCGCCGGTGCCTGTTGATGAGTTGCGTCTGAGCCGGATCTGGACCGGTGATGTCCTGCTGATCAAGCGGCGCCGTGATCAGTCTGAAGCCGATGCGCCGATCAATCTGACCTGGCTGGCCAAGATGGTCCTGCGGGAAAAGCGGTCCCTGCGTGATATTGCCATTGCATCTATGACGCTGAGTATTCTGCAGATTTTCCCCCCCCTTATTGTCATGCAGGTTATTGACCGGGTGGTGAATTACAAATCCATGTCCACGTTGATTTCGATCAGTGGGATTATTGTTGTTTTTTCTGTTTATGAAATTCTACTGTCTTATGGACGTCGTGAATTGTCCATGGTGCTGACAACCCGTGTTGATTCTCGCATTTCCTTACATGTGTTCAGTCGGTTGGTGTCGCTGCCACTGGAGTATTTTGAACGTCAGCAGGCGGGTAACCTGCTTGGTCGTGTCATGGCGATCTATAAAGTCCGAGATTTTCTGACCGGAAAGCTTATGAATACTTTTCTCGACCTCTTCACGCTCGTCGTTATTTTGCCTTTTCTGTTTTATTTGAGTTCGACACTTGCATGGATGACTGTTGCTGCAGCGGGCTGTATCGGTCTGATCGTTGTGGTTTTTATGGGACCTGTCGCTAAGGTCATGGCTGCGCAAATGCAGGCAGACCGTGAGCGGGGCGCTATTTTATACGAAACAGTTGCCGGTATCCGTACTTTAAAGACACTCGCCTTGGAGAATATGCGTAAGCAGGTGTGGGATGAAGCAACCGCAGTTGTGATCCGATGGAAGCTTGCTGTTGGAAGAATGTCTAACTGGCCACAAACTCTTGTGATGCCTCTGGATCTGTTTATCAACCGCGGTATTATTCTTATTGGGGCTTATTTGGCGTTAGTTAGTCCGTCTTCTATCGGGATAGGTGGATTAGTGGCATTTATGATGCTTGGTGGGCGTGTGGCTTCGCCTCTTGTCGGCTTTGCAAAATTGCTTGACGATTTTAACGAAGTCATGACCTCTCTCAGTGAGGCGGCTTCTGTGCTGAACCAACCCACTGAGACTAAGGCACTGACAACAGGGATGCGTCCTGCAATCAAAGGTGCCTTGTCGTTTGACGGAGTAGACTTCACCTATCCTGGATCAACGTCCAAAGCTCTTAATAACGTGAATTTTGAAGTGCCTGCCGGGACCATGCTTGGTCTGGTTGGCCGAAGCGGTTCCGGGAAATCGACTATCACGCGTCTGCTTCAGGGGGTCAGTCGATCCTATACAGGCTATCTCAAGCTGGACGGGATCGATCTGCGGGAAATCAATCTGACTCATCTAAGACGGTCTTTTGGTGTAGTGTTGCAGGATAACTTCCTGTTCCGTGGCACTATCCGCGAAAACATCACGGCAGGTCGTCCAGGATATACGATTGATGACGTCGTGCGTGCGGCGCGTATGGCAGGGGCGGAAGAATTTATTGAACGGATGCCTGCCGGGTATGAGACTTTTATTGAAGAAGGCTCGACTAATATTTCCGGTGGGCAGCGTCAGAGGCTGGCGATTGCACGCGCAGTCATTACTGACCCCAAGCTGATGATTCTGGATGAAGCAACCTCTGCGCTTGATCCGGAAAGTGAAGCGCTGGTGAACGCCAATCTTGAACGGATTGGCAAAGGCCGCACCATGGTCATTGTCTCGCACCGCCTGTCTTCTCTGGTGAATTGCGACCAGATCTGTGTGATGGACCATGGATCTGTCGCAGATATTGCCTCGCATGATGTCCTGCTTGAGCGGTGCGATATTTATCGCACGCTGTGGATGCAGCAAAATCGTCATACGGAAGGAAGAGCCAAACCCAGTTCGTCTTCTCTGGTCGCTGAGGGAGAGTAAGCCATGAGTGAACAGGATATTGTGGCCTCAGGGTCGACAACTGGTTCTGACGTGGATAAGCGGCAAGAGCCCGATTTTCTGCGTCAGGCAGATGATCCGTATGCACAGGACGATATGCCCGTGGCGTTGCTGGAGTTTCATTCTCCTACTGCCGCACTAGTCAATATGCCACCAACCCCATCAGCGCAGTATATCACGTGGCTGGTTGGGGCGCTGGTTCTGTCCTCTGTGACTGTAATGACGGTTTTCCCTCTTGACCGGGTTGTCTCAACACAAGGTCGTCTGGTCTCAACAGAACAGACCCTTATGGTTCAGCCGCTGGATACGTCTATTGTCCGTTCGATTGACGTGCGGGAAGGGGATTTTGTTCATAAAGGGGATGTCCTTGCGCATCTCGATCCGACGACGTCAGGTGCGGATATCGACAACATGCGCACCCAGAATGATCAATATCAGGCCGAAGTTGATCGTCTGATTGCAGAAACGCAGGGAAAAGCTTACGCGGTCGATCCCCAGAATCCGGCCTCTGTTCAACAGGCCGAAGCATTTCTCAGGCGCAAAGCTGAGTTTGATGCCAAAGTCATGAATTATGACAAGCAGATCGCCAGCCTGCAAAATGAACTGCAGAGCGCTCTGGCCAGCGCTGCCATGTATGCCGCGCGTGCCAAAGTAGCGGCCGATGTGCATAAAATGCGGATGCAGTTGCAGAAAGATCAGGTCGGCAGCAAACTATCCACCCTAAGCGCTCAGAATGAGTTGATGGAAGTCGAGCGTTCCCAGATTGCAGCGCAGCAACTGGCAGGCAGTACGCGGAATAAGCTGGCCGCGCAGGTTTCTGAAAAAGAAGGCTATATCCAGAACTGGAAAGCTGAGGCGTACCGTGATCTCGTGACCGCACAGCATCATCTGTCAGAAGCGAAAAGTGCTTATCAGAAGGCTGTTTTGCATAATAGTCTTGTAACGTTGAAAGCAGACGAAGACGCTGTTGTGCTCAATATCTCCAAAGTGTCAGTTGGAGCCGTTCTGACGGCAGGCCAAAAGGTTATGACGCTCGTGCCTGTTGGCAAAGGGCTCGAGATTGAAACGGTCATGTCCGGTAAAGATGCCGGGTTTGTTCGGCTTGGAGATAAGGCGCTCGTCAAGTTTGCGACGTTCCCATACCAGCAATATGGTGGTGCAGATGCGACTGTACGGACAATTAGCGCGGACTCCTTTGTCGGAGGTCAGTCTGGTGGCGGTCAGCAGGATAGTAGTGACGTAACGCCGGATAGCAGCAGTAAAGAGTTTTATCGCGTTCGTCTGCGCGTTGATCGCTATACGCTGCATGGGGTGCCGAGTTTCTTCCATCCCCAGCCCGGTATGCCGGTATCGGCTGATATTCGTGTTGGTAAGCGGACTGTCATGCAATATCTGCTGAACAGCTTTATGCCACTGATGACAGACGGCATGCGGGAGCCCTGAGGGGAGCCGCGGATAGCTGAGTCTTGTCGGGAGAAGGGGCATAGTATGCTGAAAAATCTGATTGGCCGCCTCTTTGGAAAGCGCAACGAGCCAGCAGCCGATAACAGGCTGCTTCAGGCCAAAAGCTTGCTTGAGCAAGGGGAGCACTCCAAGGCCTTTACGGTTCTGACGACCCTTGCACGAGAAGGGCAACCGGAAGCGCAGTATCTGGTCGGGCAGGCTTATCTGAACGCTCAGGGAGCCCCTCCCAACCTGATTGAAGGGGCGCGCTGGACCCGGCGTGCGGCTTTGAAAGGCTGGGACCGGGCTGCTTTTATTCTGGCGACGTTGTATCTGCATGGCTTGCCGCCCGAGGTAGAAGAAGGCGAGAGCCTGTCTTCTGTTTTTGAGGACTACAAAAAGCGGGAAAAAGCTCAGCCGGATTATTACAAAGCGGCTCGCTGGGCCAGACAGGCCGCGGAATCAGGTAACCCCGATGCGCAGGCTCTGTATGGCTATATCCTGAGTGCAGGCCCGGATGATATTCGGGACCCTGATCAGGCGCTGCTTTGGTACCAGAAGTCAGCAGATGCAGGATGTTTACAGGGGCATCTGGGGCTTGGTCTCGCGGCGCTGAAAGGCGCGCAGACGTATGAGCAGTATGCTCAGGCAGCAGTGGAGTTGCAGAAAGCTGCGGACGGTGGGCTGGGCACAGCGCTCTATCTGATGGGCGTGATGGCCGAGCGGGGCACCGGCGTTCCGCAGGACGATGCTCTGGCGACAGCCTATTTTGGTCGGGCCGCCGAGCAGAATGTCCGGGGGGGGCAGGCAAAATATGGCATCGCCCTTATGGCGGGCAAAGGGATTGAGCGGAACCGCGACCGGGGTGAAAGCTGGCTGCGCAAAGCCGCGCTGGCGGGTGACGCTGAAGCGGCGGCTATTCTGGGTGACTGGTATGGGCGTGGGATAGACCTTCCCCCCAACTATGCAGAAGCGATTTCGTGGTATCGTTTTGCGTCCGAACACGGCCATGCGGCTGCAAGCCACACACTCGGGACCATTTACATGGCGGGTGTGGGCGTTCCGAAAGATCCGGAAGCGGCCTCGTCCTGGTTTAAGCTGGCAGCAGAACAGGGCGATAAGAAAGCCACGGCTGATCTCGCTAATCTGGTGCTTGAAGGCGATGCGCCCAGAAGAGGGCGACCTGCTGGCTGCGTTTAACTTTGGTGTCTGTCTTGCGCAGGGCGTCGGGGTTGAGCGGGATGAAGAGGAAGCTCTCCTCTGGCTGCATAAAGCCGCAGAAAAGGTGGTCAACGCCCAGTACTGGTATGGGAAGATGTTGTTGCAGGGGCGTGGCGTTGCGCAGAACCCTGTGGAAGGCCGGGCGTGGGTTCAGAAAGCCGCTGAAGCAGGCATGGCAGAAGCCGAGATTGCGTATGCTGATCTGCTGGTCACGGGTGTTGGCGGCCCGAAAAATCATCCGGAAGCCCTGCGGATTTACAAACAGGCAGCAGAGAGGGGCACCGCGTCAGCCATGTTCTCCGTGGCGGCACTCTATGGCGGTGGTCATGATGTGCCGGAAGACCGGGCTCTCGCGCGGGAATGGTTCCTCCGGGCGGCAGAGCAGGAGCATCCGGCGGCCCAGTTGATGATTGCGCGGTACTACGCCAATGGTCTGGGGGGTGAAAAGGATCTGGAACAGGCGCGTATCTGGTACCGGAAGGCTGAAGCACAGAATCTTGCACAGGCAAGCGCGGAACTGGCGAATATCGGCACCGGCGGTACAGTACCTTTGCCCGCAGAGAGCTGATAGTCCGTTATAAGGCGTAGCGATGGTAAGCAGAGAGCGGGTTCGCTGATGGCGCAGTCAGATGAAACACAAGGCGCGCTCTCTGGTTTTGTGACGCAGGAAGATTGGGCGGCCTGGCAGGTGTGGGCCAGCGCACGGGCTCAGGCGACGTTTCAGCGAGGCAATGAGGCCTGGCTGGCCGGGCGGGAGTCGGAAGCCTGGGACTGGCTGGAACGCGCTAACCGGCAGGCCCGGGATAACCCTCATGTCATGCTCGCTCTTGCACTGGCGCGGCAGGCTGTCGGGGATGTTGCAGGGGCAATTGATCTTCTGAAAATCCTTCTGGATCGTTTTGATTTTCGGGAGGGCTGGGTTCTTCTGGCTACGTTTCAGCAGGCGGCTGGGCATGGCGCTGCTGCCGTTTCAGCACTGGGGCAGGTTTTGTCCCGGTTTTCCTGCACGTCTGATACTGCAAAACTTGCGGATAAGATCACAAGGCTGAATGGCCTTGCAGGCTGGTGTGGCTTGCAGGGGGATGGCACGCTGCGGCTGGGTGGTGCTGTTGCCGGGCAGATGCCGGTTGTGTTGCTGGATGCGCACGCAGTCAAAATGGCGCGCAAAAAAACAGGCTGGCACTGTCCTGCTGGCTGGAAGACGGCGCGATCTCTGGACGTTCGTCTGAAAGACCAGCCTTTTTTAGTGGGTAATCCGGTTCAGCCGTTTGCAATTGCGCGAAGTGAGGGGCTGGTTGAGGCGGGGCCGGACGGGCTGACGGGCTGGGTCTGGCTACCCCATGACGCGGATCGTGCGCCTGTTGTGCAGATACAGGATGCTTCCACAGGAAAAGTCCTGCATGCGTTCACTGCAGAAAACGTGAGTGACTCTGTTCCTTCTGACGTGCCGCTGGCGCGCTATCGCGCTTTATCGCTGCCCTTTGACGCTCTGCCGGATGTGCCGGTGCGGGTGGTCGGGCCTGATGGGCGAGATCTTGCGGGTAGTCCTCTGGATGTCGGGCTGGAACGGCGTTCAGGCAAGATCGTTACGGAGGCTCTTGCTGCCAGTTTTATTTCTCGGAAAACGCCTTGTAAAACAAAAGGGTTTCCCAGTTTTGTTCCGGTCCCTGTGCAGGAGGCTGTGGCAGGAACCCCGTGCGTCTCTGGTCAGCAGGCTGGGGTTGCTGTTGTTATCCCGGTTTATCGGGACAAAAATCGCACGCTTGCGTGCCTTGAAGCAGTACAGCGGACTGTTTCGTCTGCTGACGTTCCGGTTGTCATTGTGAATGATGATGCCCCGGACCCGGATCTGGTGCTGGCCGTGACAGGTTTTGCGCAACAGGCCGGGTTTCGTGTTCTGACCCATGCGCGCAATTGTGGTTTTCCCTCAGCCGTTAATACCGGTTTGAGGGAGGTGGCCGGGCATGATGTGATTGTGCTGAACAGTGATACGCTGGTAGCCGAAGGCTGGGTGGAAGAACTGCGGCGTATTGCTTATGCGTCCGCCGAGACCGGGACGGTCACACCCTTTTCTAATGACGCCAGTATTTTGTCCTACCCTTCTCCGGATAAGAAAAATCCTGTGCCCGACCTTGCGCAGACGCAGGATCTGATGGCGCAGGCACAGGCCGCCAATGCCGGGCGGGCGATTGAAATCCCGACTGCTAACGGCTTCTGCATGTATATCCGGCATGACTGTCTGGCGCAGACCGGGTTGCTGCGGGACGATGTGTTTGCGCAAGGCTATGGGGAGGAAAATGATTTTTGCATGCGCGCCCGCGCGCTGGGATGGCGGCATCAGGCAGCACCCGGCGCGTATGTTGCGCATGTCGGGTCGGCGTCTTTCGGGGGAACCCGCAACGGATTGATGCGCCGGAACGAGGCGATTCTGAACCGCCTGCATCCCGGTTATCATGAGATGATTGCGGCGTGGATTGAGAAAGATCCTCTGTTTAACGCCCGTCGGCGGCTTGATCTTGTGCGCTTCCGGGCGGCCGCACCGCAGAGCGCGTCGGGACGGAAAAGCCGGAAGAGACGGGCCGTGGTGCTTGTCACGCATGATTATGGCGGCGGCGTTGAGCGTGTGGTGGGTGAACGCGTCACGGCTCTCACCGCGCAGGGCGTGCGGCCTCTTGTTCTTCGTCCCACAGGCGGAGGGTGTGTGCTGGAGGAAGGGGGAGTAGATGCCTATCCGTCTCTGCGTTTCAGGCTGCCCGATGAGTGGGCATTGCTGACCCGCCTGTTAAAGGCGGAAGGGGCAGCAGAGGTGGAAGTGCATCATCTGGCCGGGCACAGTTCGATGCTCTACGGTCTGCCTGATGCATTGGGTTGCCCTTATACTGTCCATATTCATGATTATATGTGGTTTTGTCAGAGAATCTCTCTGATAGGGGTGAAGGGCCGGTATTGTGGCGAGCCGGATGTGGCAGGGTGCGAGACGTGTATCGCGCTGCTGGGCCGTAAAATGGAGGAGGATGTTTCCGTTACGGTTTATCGCACACGCGCAGAAGCTTTTCTGAGCGCTGCGCAGGCCGTTTATGTCCCGTCACAGGATGCTGCCCGGCGGATGCAGCGGCAGTATGCCAGCCTGACCTGCCATGTGCGGTTGCTGGAAGACGATGCAGCGCTCTGTGCGGAAGGGGAAGCACTCCGGCAGAGGGCGCTTCCGGTGCCCGAACAGCGTATTCCCGGTGTGGCCGTTCTGGGAGCCTCCCGGAGGGAGCGTGTCCGGGTGTGTATTATTGGCGGCATTGGGCGGGAGAAGGGGTATGATGTGCTGCTTGCTGCCGCACGGGACGCCGCGTTGCGGGCCTTGCCGCTCGAATTTGTGATTGTGGGGCACACACCGGATGATGAGGCGCTGATGCGTACCGGCCATGTTTTTGTAACGGGAGAATATCAGGAGGAGGACGCCATTCCGCTGATTGCCTCCGTGCAGGCGGATTATGCGTTTGTACCTTCTGTCTGGCCGGAAACCTGGTGTTTTACGGTCGGACTGGCCTGGAAAGCGGGTTTGAAAGTTGCAGCATTTGACCTTGGAGCCCCGGCTGAACGGATACGGGCCACAAAACAGGGTATGCTGTTAAAGACAGATCTTTTAGAAGAGGGTCTGAATGACGTATTGATAAAACTCGGACGCATTGTCGCTGAGGGCCGGGGTGTGTCTGCATAATAACCTTTTCTTTACTGGCTCATGATTTTTTGATTTACAGTTTTCCTGTATCGTCACGATGGAAGAAATTTTATGTCACAGACTACCCAGACGCCTGCGCCTCAGCGGATTTCTGATCTTAAGGTATCGGGCCATCTGATGACGCTTCAGACAGGCCTGTTCTGCGTGTTTCACGCCCCCGGACAGAAGGCGCCCACGGCGGCCGGTCTGCCCGGAGTCCGCCTGTCTCAGCCGCCTGTGCGGGATGAAGGCAACATCAGCATCGTGACGTTTGATGAAGATGGCTGGCTGGGGGGCCAGAATGGCGCGGCACTGATCCGCGTGCAGCGTGGCCCCGCGCAGGTGCTGGTCACGGTGTATCAAGAACTCGGCTCCCCGCATGACGCACCCCGTTTGCAGGTTGTGCAGCTAAGCCATGATGCAAGTGCTGGTCCGGTTGCGCAGCATGCGCCTGTTGCGCCGGAAGGTCAGGCGTCTGCTCCCGTGGCCGCTCCTGTCGTGCCTCAGGCCGCGCCTGCTCCTGTGGCAGCCCTCAGCCCCTATGCGGCAGAAATTGGTGCGCATATTCAGCGCCGTGGCGATGTCATGTCCCGCGTGGGTGAGTGGATGGGTGAGCCCGGAAGCCATGCGTGGATTGAAGGTTTCGGAATTGCACCATCTGAAGAGATTGGCGCTGATGATATTGAATATCAGGCCGTTCTTGGCAAAGGCTGGCTCTCTCCGTGGGTTGAAGGCGGCAAATATTGCGGCAGCCGCGGGATGGCGCTGCCTATTCTGGGCTTGTGCATCCGCCTGAAAGGCAAAGCCGCCAAGAGATTTATCTGCCGGGTGACCGCGACCTTTACCGATGGCACACGCGTTGGGCCGGTTGAAAGTGGCGAGCCGATTGAATCCGCCAGTCTGGCTCCGCTGGAGGCCTTCCTGCTGGAAATCCTGCCGCGTGAAGAAGAGGGTAGCCGCGGGAAGGGCCGCCGGGGTGGTAAAGGCCGCAACGCAGTTGCGGAAGCCGAGGCCGCTGCGGATCTTGCCGCACTTTTAGAAGAAGAAATTGAAGAAGCCGAACTTCTGGAAGATCTTGAGGAACTGGAAGCCGAGGCGGATACGGCTGAAGAGTTTGAACTGTTTATAGAAGAAGAGCGTCCGGCCCGTAAAACGCCGGGCAAGCCGCGTGCTGGTCGTCCCGCGGGTAAGGGGCGCGCTGTGAAAAATGCAGCGCCAGAGAGTGTGCCTGCCAAATCCGCAGGGCGCCCGCGCAAAGCGGTTGCTGCGCCAAAAGCAGCCCCGGCCAAAGCTCCGCCGACAGGGCGTGGCCGTGGCCGTAAACCCTCTTCCCGGCGCTAAAAACTCCTGAAGGTCCGGTTTGAAAAAACCGGGCCAGTCCGGGAACGTGGTGGCATAGCAATACAGGTAATCCCTTGAAGTATCTTTTTATTCACCAGAACTTCCCCGGACAGTACCTTCATCTCGTGCGTCATCTGGTGCAGGCCGGTGGGCACGAGATTGTTTTTATCAGTGAAGATAACGCCAACCTTATTCCCGGTGTGCGGCGGGTCATCTACCGGATGCCCCGCCATGCCACGGAGCAGACGCATCCCGGCGCGCGGGAGTTTGATCTGGGGCTTGTGCGGGCGGATGCTGTGGCAAAAGCGGCCAGCACGCTCAGGGACCTTGGGTTTGAGCCGGATATCATCATCGGCCATCATGGCTGGGGGGAATTGCTGAATATTCAGGATGTGTTCCCTGGCGTGCCGGTGCTGGGCTATTTTGAATTTTATTATCATGATGAACCGGGGTTTGATGTGGGGTTTGACCCGGAATTCCCCATGCAGCCCGCCATGATGCCGCTGGTCCGGGCGAAAAACGCCATCAACCTGCAAGCCCTGACCTCTCCGGGTTACGGACAGACACCTACGGAATTTCAGAAAAGTGCTTATCCTGGCTGGGCACGGGAGAAAATTACTGTTCTGCGCGAAGGGGTGGATCTCGAACTGTGCCGCCCGGACGCCACGGCGCATCGTCGCAAGTTCAGCATTAAGGATGTGCATGTTTCTCCCAAGGAGAAACTGATTACCTATGTCTCCCGTGATCTGGAGCCGTATCGCGGGTTCCATGTTTTTATGCGCGCTTTGCCGCGGATTCTGCGGGAGCAGCCGGATGCCCGGGTGATTATGGTCGGGGGCGATGGCGTCAGCTATGGGGCGCGTCTGCCCTCCGGGTCATGGCGGGAGCGGATGCTGGAAGAACTGGCCGGAGAGCTTGATCTTTCCCGCATCCATTTTGTCGGCAAAGTCTCTTACGACGATTTCCTCAGGCTGCTTCAGCGGTCAGATACGCATGTCTATCTGACGTATCCGTTTGTGGCGTCATGGTCTCTGCGTGAGGCAATGGCGGCGGGATGCGCGATTGTGGGAAGTGCCACAGCGCCGGTTGAAGAATTTATTGAAGATGGCGTGACAGGCCGTCTGGTGCCGTTTACGGAGCCGGACCGGATTGCTGAGGGCGTTCTGGAACTGTTGAACGACACCCGCACCGCCAAAAAAATGCGGCAGGCAGCGCGGGCTGAGGCAGAACGCACCTTGTGCATGAAGGCGTATCTGGCGCGGTATGAAGACCTGATCAGCCAGTTGATAACCGCCCACAAGGCGGTACCTGTTTTGCAGGAGAGCGTGGCTGAGGCCGATGCCCTGCGGAATGGTAATGTGCCAAAGAGTGGCAAGCCCAAAGGGGCGCTAAAGACCAGGCCGGATGCCGTAAAAGCTGAAACCGTGACACCGGCTAAAAAACCGCGTCAGCCTGTCGCCCGGAAAACGGCCCCTGTTCGGGCCGCAGCAAAACAGGCGGCATCCGCGTCTTCCAAAACCGTGCGCACGCCGAAATCTGCCGCTCAGGCTGCTCCGCGTGTTGCGAAGGGCGCGGCAGTCAGGCCTGCCCCCGTAAAGCGGGCAGCCGGACGCAGGAAAAAAGCGGATCTGGCGTCCTCCTGACCCGCCGGGCCGCCTCTTAGCCTTTTCAGGCGTGAGGCGGGACTGATTGGTTGACATGGTTTGCCAGCTCAATGATCACCTTGCGCATCAGTGTCGCAATGGCGGCATCGGTGCTGACATCCCCGGTTTCAGACAGATGCACACGATCCCGGATCAGCGGTTTGTTCGGGTCCTGCGGCAGAACTGCCCAGTTGGCGTCCAGCACGACTGAGCCGTTCGCATCTACATCCAGACG
>SCDS01001148.1:1824-16920 GCA_004149465.1 Drosophila nigromelanica | reverse complement strand
CGAGATATTGATTTGCACCCGCAGCGTTGCGGCATCGGCCAGAGGCTGGTCGGTAATCAGCTCGTTCGGGTGGAAGGTGGCAATCTGGTTAGTGATCAGATCCGTAATGCCCAGAGACAGGCGTGTCGCCCAGCGGGATTTGGGGCTGCGCACAATTTCTTCCCCGTTCCGCAGCACAATATCCTGCGAATCCAGATAATCCGGAATCACGGTGCGGCTGATTTCAATCGTGCTCGCACGGGGGGAGAGATGCGGCTGCCGCACCGCCTGATCGGACGGCATACCCAGCGTATAAAGCCGCAGCGGCGGGGAGGCGCAGGACGTCAGCAGCGCGCAGCCGCACAGCAGAGCAGCACAGGAGAGGCGGCGCAGAGAAAGAATCATGGACGGCGTCCCATCAGCAGGAGTTGCGGGTTGCGTTCAACATCACTGGAGAAGCCACGCAGAGAGGCCGCTGCGGCGGCAATATCGCGCAGGGCGGCATCCAGATTGGCGCGATCTATGGAACGCGGGGAAAGGATGGTCTGGAGCGTGTCCAGCGTCTTGGTCGCGGAGGCGAGGGTCGCGTGCATATCGGCACCGCGGTTGGTGAGCTGGTCTGTGCTGGTTTGCAGCAGCTTGTCCATTTTCAGCAGTGTCACATCCAGCTTGGCCTGAAGGTCGCGGATGGCATCGGTTGCGGCCTGAACAGTGTCATGGGAGCGGTCTGTGGTGACTTTCACGCTGGCAAGAAGCGGCGGCAGGTCGGTGTTCATTTTGTCGCTCAGCGTCTTGATGGACAGCAGCGTGGCATCGGCGTGGCCTGCAATATCCTTCACGGGCAGATCGCTCAGCGTGTCTTTCAGTTTTTCCATAGTGGACAAACGGGCGGGGATTTCCAGCTCGCCTGTAATGCGCGGATGCAGGATGGCCGGGGTGGATTTATCAAAATCCAGCTCGATATTGGACTGCCCGGTGACAAAGCTTTGCAGATTGAGTTCAGCCCGCAGGCCGTTGGCAATCATCTCCTGCATACTGACTTTGGTGCCCCCCGGCACGTCGCGCACGATATGGATCTGGTCCGGCTCCAGCGTAAGCTGGACGGGGATGTAGGCTTTACGGTCCAGCGGGTCAAAACGCAGGGTAATGCTTTTGACAGACCCGACCTTCACGCCACGGAAATTGACAGGAGCGCCCACGGCCAGCCCCGTAATGGAGTTCTGAAACACCACCACAGCCTCGCGCGAGGGCGCGAAGAAGCGCATGTGCCCGAACAGCATGATCACGGCCAGCGCTAGCGCGCCACCCCCCAGAACAAATGCGCCGATCAGGGTTTTACGGTTTGTGCTTTCAGCCATGATCGTTCAGCCCTTTGTCTCATCTGTTGGGGGAATGTCTGCCTGACGGTTCATAAAGGCCATGACTTCCGGAATGGTGCTGTGGTCCCGCAAATCCCGCGGGGAGCCGCGGGCAATGGGTTTGTGGGTTTTGGCGTCCAGAAAAATGCCGTCATCCGCAATGGCAAACAGGCTTGGCAGTTCGTGGCTGACAATCACGATGGTTGCGCCAAGTCCGTCCCGCAGGGTCAGTATCAGGTCATCCAGCCGGGCGGAGGTAATGGGGTCCAGCCCGGCGGAGGGTTCATCAAAAAACAGAATATCCGGGTCCAGCGCAATGGCGCGGGCAAGGCCCGCCCGTTTGCGCATCCCGCCGGAAATTTCAGAGGGCATGAGGTCAATGGCCTGTTCCATGCCGACAAAGCCGAGCTTGAGTTCCACCAGACGGCGGATGACATCGGGCGGCAGGCTGGTGAACATTTCCATGGGCAGGGCGACATTTTCCCCCACGGTCATGGAACTCCACAGGGCCGCACTCTGGAACAGCACGCCAAAGCGGTGATTGATTTCCGTGCGGCGTTTGTCGTTCTGCGCCCAGTAATCTTCCTGCCCGACCAGAATCTGTCCGGCGGTGGGGCGTAACAGGCCGATCATGCTTTTCAGCAGCGTGCTTTTTCCGCAGCCTGACCCGCCCATGACGGCAAAAATAGACCCCCGTCTGAGGTCAAAGGAGACATTCTGCTGAATGACCTTGGGGCCGAAGGACAGGCCCAGATCCCGCACGGAGATAATGGTCTCTGGGATGATGGTCTCTGGCTCGTTCATCTCAGATCCCCAGCGCCGTGGCCATAACGGCAAATACCGCATCCATGGCGATAATGCCGACAATGCCGATCACGACCGCCCGTGTGGCGGCAATCCCCACATCCGCGGCACTCCGTCCGGCCTGCAGGCCCACGCGGCAGGCTGCCAGCGCGATAAAGCTGGCAAAAAAGAAGGATTTGACAAAGCCGAACACAAATTCCCGCAGGGCAATGCCGTCAAAGGTGGTGTTCAGATATCCCAGCGGGGAGATGTCCATCATGCTGACGGACACAACAAATCCGCCGAAAATGGCGATGATCGTGCCGTAGATATACAGCAGCGGCATCATCAGCCCGAGCGAGAGAATGGACGGCAGCAGGATGTAGCTGGAAACCGGAATGCCAAACACCTGAAGCGCGTCAATTTCCTCATTGCCCAGCATGGTGGAAATGCGGGCGGCATAGGCCCCGCCGGTGCGCCCGGCCATGACGATGGCCGTCATGATGGCGGAAATTTCCCGCGCGCAGGCAATGCCCACCAGATTGGCGACGTAGATTTCCGCCGCAAAGCGCCGCAGTTCCACCAGTCCGACAAAGGCCAGAATCGCGCCCACCAGAAAATTGACCACGCCGACAATCAGCAGGGCGGAGGGGCCGGCATTCCAGATATCGGAGGCCAGATCCTTCAGGCGCATCCCGCTTTTGCCGGCCAGTTCTGTCACAATCCCGGTTTCATTCAAGACGGAGAGAGACTTGTCGCCCACACGTTCCAGCAACGGAGCCGGTTTGTGGCTTGCGGTCTTGCCGGAGGCCGGGGCGTCCGGCAGCAGGGCCAGAAGCCGCTGGGCGGAGGTGGGGAGACCCTGTGGGTCAAACTGCATCCCGGCGTGGCCTGCGGCCTGCTTGACGTCCCACAGGAACGCAATCAAGGCGGAATCCCAGCCAGTTACACCCTGTGTCTCAAAAGTCAGGGTGCTGTGGTCCCTGCCCTGCGCCAGCCCGTCGGCCGGGAAGGGGGCCATGCCGCCACTTTGTACAGTCCACGTGCCCCGCAGTACAAGCTGAGGAGCGTTTGTGTCCCCTTCCAGCGTCCAGACAGGTTTTTCAGCAGACGGTGCCGGATGCGGAGGGGCGGCGTGGGCGGTGTGATCAGTCATGATGTGCGGCGACAGTAGGGCACGGTTTCCGGGCTGACCAGCCCCGGCAGGGGGTGTGGCGGCCATGTTCTGAGAGAAGAGCTGCGGCGGGCCGGCCATTGCGGCGGGGAAGTAGGTCCGCTAGAGGCTGCCTTGCTTTATCGGTCTTCCGGCCGGTTTTCTGAATTTTACGACGGGAGTTCTTCATGCGACGCAGACGCGGCCGCCCCCTGGATGGCTGGCTGGTGATCGACAAGCCTTCCGGGGTGACCTCCACCCAGATGGTGGGTCGGGCCAAACGGATTTTTGATGCGCAGAAAGTTGGGCATGGCGGCACGCTGGACCCGCTGGCCACCGGCCTGCTGCCGCTGGCCTTTGGCGCAGCCACCAAAACCGTGCCGTATATTATGGACGGCACCAAGATCTACCGCTTTACACTGAAGCTGGGTGAGGCGCGGGATAGTGACGATGCTGACGGCAACGTGACGGACGTGTCCGACGTGCGCCCGACGGATGAGCAGCTCCGCGCCGCTCTGCCTGCCCTGACGGGGGACATCATGCAGGTGCCGCCGGTCTTTTCCGCGCTGAAAGTGGCCGGGGAGCGCTCCTATGATATGGCGCGGGAAGGCCGCCCGCCGGAGCTGCCGCCCCGCCCCGCCCGTGTTGACCGGTTTGAACTGATTGAGCGGCCCGATGCGGATACCGCGATCTTTGAGGTCGAGTCCGGCAAAGGGGTGTATATGCGGGCTCTGGCGCGGGATGTGGCGCTGGCCTGCGGCACTGTGGGGCATATCACCGCGCTGCGCCGCCTGCGCGTGGGGCCTTTTACCGAGGCCGATGCGATTGTTCTGGACAAAATTGTCCTAAACGACGAAAACCCCCATGCCTCACCGGAGCTGTTGCGTCCGGTCTCGACCGCGCTGGCCGACATCCCGGCGGTGGCCCTGACCAAAGATGAAGCAGTGTCCTTGTTGCACGGACAGGCGATCAGCCTTGTCGATCTGATGGATCGTCTCCCTCAGATTGATGATGAAGATGCGCCTGTGCGGGCCATGGAAGGGGGGCGCGTACTGGGCCTGTGCCGTCGGGAAGACGGCTTCCTGCGCCCTGTGCGGATTCTCTAGAACCTTCTTTGTACGGAGACAGTGATGTCGATTACCGCAGAACGCCGCACGGCAGTTATCAGTGAATACCAGACCACCCCCACGGATACGGGTTCACCGGAAGTGCAGATTGCAATTCTGACCGAGCGCATTGTTAACCTGACCGAGCACCTGAAGACCCACGCGAAGGATTTCCATTCCCGCCGTGGTCTGCTGATCCTCGTTGGTCGTCGTCGCAGCCTGCTCGACTACCTGCGTCGTAAGAGCCAGAGCCGCTACGAAACGCTGATCGGTCGTCTCGGCCTGCGTCGCTAAGACCAGAGTTAAAGGTGTCAAAGGGTGCGGTTGCCGGGTTATGCCGCAAGCCGCACCCTTTCCCTTTTTTGGGCTGTTGTGTGATGATAGCCCTGCGTGCAGAGGCCATGCTGGTCTTTGCGTCTGATAATAAACGGCCACAGGTCTGAGTGCGGGATCATGATCCCGGCGGGCCACGGCGTTTCCGACCACATGGCGCCTGGGTGGTTTTGCCACCAGTCACCATGCCGTCCGAGGCGCTGTCCGCTCTTTCGGTTCTCCCCCCGCCTGTTCATGTGGCCTTGAGTGAAGATGAGGCAGAACTTTATGTTCAATTACTACCGTAAAGAAATCGAATGGGGCGGTCGCCCGCTGGTGCTGGAAACAGGCAAGATTGCCCGTCAGGCCGATGGCGCCGTGGTTGTCACCTATGGTGAAACCGTTGTGCTGTGTACCGCTGTTGGCGCAAAATCCGTCAAGCCGGGGCAGGACTTCTTCCCGCTGACCGTCAACTATCAGGAAAAAGCCTACGCTGCGGGCAAGATCCCCGGTGGCTTCTTCAAGCGTGAAGGCCGTCCGTCCGAGAACGAAACCCTCGTTTCCCGTCTGATCGACCGCCCGCTGCGTCCGCTGTTCCCGGAAGGGTTCCGCAATGAAGTGCAGGTGATCGCCACCGTGCTGACGCACGATATGGAAAATGATCCGTCCATCCCGGCGCTCATTGGCTGCTCTGCGGCTCTGACCCTGTCCGGTATTCCGTTCTTCGGCCCGGTTGGCGCGGCCCGCGTTGGCTTTAAGGATGGCGCGTTCATCCTGAACCCCACCCTTGAGCAGATGGCCGATGCGGCTCTGGATCTGGTTGTGGCTGGCACGGAAGAAGGCGTGCCGGTGATCGAAGCCATTATCTCTCTGGCTGAACACGCTGCCAAAGCACCGTGGGCTCTGCCGGAAGTCTCCAAGGAAGCGCAGAAGCTCCGCACCCGCGTTGATAAAGTGGGCCGCAAGCTGATTGCTGACGCCTACAAGGAAAAGAAGAAGCAGGCCCGCTACGAAAAGATCGGCGCCGCCAAGGAAGCGATTCTGGCCAAACTGGCTGAAGAAGAGCTGGACGTGGATGCCGCCAAGCCGATGCTGAAGGATCTGGAAGCCGATGTGGTCCGCACATCCGTGCTGAAGACCGGCATGCGGATTGACGGGCGTGATCTGGTCACGGTGCGTCCGATTGTGTCTGAAGTTGGCATTCTGCCGCGCGCGCATGGCTCTTCCCTGTTTACCCGTGGTGAAACGCAGGCGCTGGTCGTGACGACGCTGGGCACCGGGCAGGACGAGCAGGTGATTGACGCGCTTCAGGGCGAATACCGCACCAACTTCATGCTGCACTACAACTTCCCGCCCTTCTCTGTGGGGGAATGTGGTCGTATCGGGTCTCCGGGCCGTCGTGAAATCGGGCATGGCAAGCTGGCATGGCGCGCCATCAACCCGCTGCTGCCCTCCCGTCAGGAATTCCCGTATACGCTGCGCGTGGTGTCTGAAATTACGGAAAGCAACGGGTCTTCCTCCATGGCGACCGTCTGCGGCTCTTCTCTGGCTCTGATGGATGCCGGTGTTCCGCTGAAACGCCCTGTGGCCGGTATCGCCATGGGTCTGATCAAGGAAGGCGAGGACTTCGCCGTTCTGTCCGACATTCTGGGTGATGAAGATCACCTCGGGGATATGGACTTCAAGGTGGCCGGCACCGAACAGGGTGTGACTGCCCTGCAGATGGACATCAAGATTACGTCCATCACGCCGGAAATCATGAAGATCGCGCTCGGTCAGGCCCGCAATGGCCGCATGCACATTCTGGGTGAAATGAGCAAGGCACTGACGGAAGGCCGCACGGACGTGTCCTCCACTGCTCCGAAAATCACCACCCTGACGGTGCCGCGTGAAAAGATCCGTGATGTGATCGGCTCAGGCGGTAAAGTTATCCGTGAGATTGTTGAATATTCCGGCGCGAAGGTCGATATCGGGGATGATGGCACCATCACCATCGCCGCAATGTCTGACGAGCAGGCCCAGAAGGCCATTGACCGCATCAACGGCATTGTGGCCGAACCGGAAATCGGGCGTGTCTACAACGGTAAGGTTGTAAAAACGGCTGATTTCGGGGCGTTCGTGAACTTCATGGGCGCACGGGACGGTCTGGTTCACATTTCTGAACTTACGCAGGGCCGCGTTGGCAAGACGACCGACGTTGTCAAGCAGGGTGACGAAGTGAAGGTAAAAGTGATCGGCTTTGACGACCGTGGCAAAGTGAAGCTGTCCATGCGCGTTGTTGACCAGGAAACGGGTGCCGACATTACGGAAACTGTAGGTGCAAAGCCTGCACGCGCACCGCGCCGGGATGCTGAATAAGCATCCCTCAGGCGGTTTCTGACCAGCATCCGGCTTTTGCTAGATAAGACGATAGGACAGTTATGAAGGCGATCAACGCAGTTCGCATGGGGGGCGTGGACGTCCTGCCGCTGGTAGAAGGCGGCAAGGGGGTTTCCGTTTCAACAGGCGTTTCAGCCGGAGCATGGGCTGCAGCGGGCGGGGCCGGTACGGTCTCCATTGTGAATGCGGACAGTTACGATGCAGCCGGAAACCCGGTCCCGCAGATCTATCATGGCCGGACCCGCCGGGACCGGCATGAAGAACTGGTGGATTACGCCGTTCGCGGTGGCATTGCACAGGCGCAGATTGCGCATGATATCGCGGGTGGCCGTGGGCGTATCCATGCCAATATCCTGTGGGAAATGGGGTCTGCCGAGCGCGTGATCCGTGGCGTGCTGGATGGGGCCAAAGGCCTGATTCAGGGGCTGACCTGTGGTGCGGGGATGCCGTACCGCCTGTCCGATATTGCTGTGGAATATGGGGTTTATTACTACCCCATCGTGTCTTCCGCACGGGCCTTCAACGCCCTGTGGAAGCGGGCTTACAGCAAGAGTGCTGATCTGCTGGGTGGCGTGGTGTATGAGGACCCCTGGCGGGCGGGCGGGCATAACGGCCTGTCCAACACGGAAAATCCGCTAATGCCGGAAGATCCGTACCCCCGCGTGGCGGCCCTGCGCAAACTCATGCGCAGCTTCGGCCTGGATGAAACCCCCATTATCATGGCGGGTGGCGTCTGGTGGCTGGAAGAATGGGAACACTGGATTGATAACCCGGAACTGGGGCCGATTGTGTTCCAGTTTGGCACCCGTCCGCTGCTGACGCAGGAAAGCCCGATCCCGCAGGCATGGAAAGACCGGCTGCTCACCCTGAAAGAGGGTGATGTTTACCTCAATCGTTTCTCACCGACCGGCTTTTACTCCTCCGCTGTCAATAACAGCTTCCTGCAGGAGTTACGCGGGCGGTCAGAACGGCAGGTGGCGTTCTCACCGGAGGCGCTGGGCGCGCATACCGCATCGTACGGCGTCGGGGCCCGCAAGCGGGAAGTGTTTGTGGCGGAGGAAGACCTTCAGCGCATTCACAACTGGGAGGCTCAGGGCTTTACGGAAGCCATGCGCACCCCGGATTCCACGCTGATTTTTGTAACGCCTGACCGGGCGCGGGAAATCATTGCGGATCAGGTGGCCTGCATGGGCTGTCTGTCCGAGTGCAAATTCTCCAACTGGAGCCAGCGCGGGCCGGATTACAGCAACGGGCATAAAGCAGACCCGCGGTCCTTCTGCATTCAGAAAACGCTCCAGACCGCGGCGCATGCCAGCGGTCCGGATGCGGCGACTGTTCTGGACCATAATCTGATGTTTGGCGGCACCAATGCCTGGCGCTTTGCAACAGATCCGTTCTACGCCAACGGCTTTGTGCCGACAGTCGCGCAGTTGATCGAACGGATTATGAGCGGGCGTTAAGCTGGTTCTGAACACTGAAAACCAAAAAGGCCCGTCAGATCATTCTGGCGGGCCTTTTTGCGTAGCCGGTTTCTGTCTCCCGTCAGGGCGGGTCAGTTGCCTTATGTCCGCCGGGTCTTACCGGCGGGAGCGGGCAATTTTTTTATCGGTTTCATACTGGCTGAGGGCATAGACAGACCAGATGGCTGCCGGAATCCAGCCGATAACCGTAATCTGCAAGATCAGGCAGATCAGCCCCGCAAAAGGCCGCCCGATGGTAAAGAACTGAAGCCAGGGCAGCAGCAGAGCAAGAAGAAGGCGCATGCAGGGTCTCCCGTAAGCAGGCATGACATCACTGCCAGACAGGATGGCGGGGCCGGGGGCGGAAAACAAGCCCGGAGCGCAAGCCCTAGGTGCCTCAGCCTTTGTGTGCTAGAAGAAAACCGCAGGGCAGACAGATGTTTGCCCGCCTGTATTTCAAGGCGTGCCCGGCATTTGGGCAGGGTGCGCGGCCATGACAAGACGGATGGACCTTGACCGAGATTTCTGACCAGCCGGGATCGCCGGTACCTTCTGACCTTCTCCCCGTCACCATTGAGGAGGAAATGCGTTCCTCCTACCTCGCTTATGCGATGTCGGTGATTGTCAGCCGCGCCCTGCCGGATGTGCGCGATGGTCTGAAACCCGTGCATCGGCGCATTCTCTACGCCATGCATGAAAGCGGCTTCACGCACGATAAACCCTACCGCAAATCGGCCCGTGCGGTCGGTGAGGTGATGGGTAAATACCATCCGCATGGTGACGCCTCGATTTACGATGCGATGGTGCGTATGGCGCAGTCCTGGTCCATGCGCGTCAAGCTGATTGACGGGCAGGGCAACTTTGGCTCCGTCGATGGCGATAGCCCGGCGGCCATGCGGTATACGGAAGCGCGTCTGGCCAAGGCAGCCACCTTCCTGCTGACGGATATTGACCGCGATACGGTCGATTTCCAGCCCAACTATGATGAAAGCGAGCATGAACCGACGGTTCTGCCCGCAGCTTTCCCCAATCTGCTTATTAACGGCGCCACCGGTATTGCCGTGGGGATGGCCACCAACATTCCGCCGCATAACCCGTCGGAAGTGATTGATGCGACACTTGCGCTGATCGAAAAGCCCGAGATGGAGCTGGACGAACTGATGGAGCATGTGCCGGGGCCGGACTTCCCGACCGGCGGTATCATCCTTGGTCGCTCCGGCATCCGTAGTGCATTTGCCACCGGCCGTGGCGCGGTGATTATCCGCGCCCGCGCTGAGGTTGAGGAAATTCGTAAGGACCGTAAGGCCATTGTGGTCACGGAAATTCCCTATCAGGTGAACAAGGCCACCCTGCAGGAGCGCATCGCCGATCTGGTGCGCAACAAGCAGATTGAAGGCATTTCCGACATCCGGGATGAGTCGGACCGTTCGGGCATGCGCGTGGTGATTGAAATCAAGCGCGATGCCACGCCGGAAGTCGTGCTCAACCAGCTTTACCGCTTCACGCAGCTTCAGACCTCCTTTGGTGTGAACATGCTGGCGCTGGATGGCGGCAAGCCGCGCCTGATGGGGCTGAAGGACGTTCTTCAGGCGTTTATTGCGTTCCGTGAGGAAGTCATTCTCCGCCGTTCCCGCTTTGAGCTGAATAAGGCGCGGGACCGCGGGCATATTCTGGTGGGTCTGGTGATTGCGGTCGCGAATATTGACGCCGTGATCGCCCTGATCCGCGCCGCCCCGGATGCCGCCACAGCGCGTGAATCCCTGATGGCTGCAAGCTGGGATGCCGGGGATGTCGCACCGCTGCTGGCGCTGATCCATGATGACGGCAATGAGATTATTGATGGCAAGGTCCGCCTGACGGAAGCACAGGCCCGCGGGATTCTGGAACTGCGCCTGCAACGCCTGACCGGGCTTGAGCGGGACAAGATCCAGAGTGAACTGTCCGACGTTGCAAAGCGTATCAATGAACTGCTGGAAATTATCGGCAGTCATATCCGCCGCATGGAAGTGCTGCGCGAGGAAATGATGACGGCCCGCGCTGAGCTGGCCACCCCGCGCGCAACCGAAATTTCCGATTACGCCGGAGATCAGGATGATGAAAGCCTGATTGAACCGGGCCAGATGGTTGTCACCATCACGCGTGAAGGCTTTATCAAACGCACGCCGCTGGATGTGTATCGCGCCCAGAACCGGGGCGGCCGTGGCCGCACGGGGGCTGGCACACGCGGCGATGATATTCTGGTGCGCTCTTTTAATGCGCATACGCACCAGTGGGTCATGTTCTTCTCCTCCGGCGGTAAGGCCTATCGGGAAAAGGTCTGGCGTCTGCCGGAAGCAAGCCCCACGGCCAAAGGCCGCGCTTTGGTCAACCTGCTGCCGGACCTCGGGTCGGACACCATTACGGCTGTGCTGCCGCTGCCGCATGATGAGGAACTGTGGGAATCTCTGCACCTCGTCTTTGCAACAGCAAGCGGTGGGGTGCGCCGTAACCGCCTGAGTGACTTCCGCAACATCCGCTCTTCCGGCCTGATCGCCATGAAGCTGGATGAAGGGGATAGCCTGATTGGCGTTGCCACCTGCCGGGAAGGGCAGGATGTGTTCCTCGCAACCCGCAAGGCACGCTGCATCCGCTTCCAGATTACGGATGAGACGCTGCGCGTGTTCGCTGGTCGTGGCTCGTCCGGTGTGCGCGGTATCCGTCTGGCGGAGGGGGATGAGGTGATCAGCCTCGCCGTCCTCAACCATGTTGAGGCCACGGTGGAAGAACGCTCGGCCTATCTGCGGAGGTTGAGGCGGATGAGGAAGACGCCGCTTCCGGCACCGCTCTGCTGACCCCGGAACGCTTTGCCCAGCTTGAAGCCGCGGAAGAAATTCTGCTGGTGGTGAGTGATGGCGGGTTTGGCCGCCGCTCTTCCGCGTATGATTACCGTGTGAGCGGGCGTGGCGGGCAGGGTATTACCAACATGACCTTCTCCACCAACAAGCGCGGGACGGAAGTTGCTGCCACGTTGCAGGTGCTGGACGGCACGGATGTAATGCTGGTGACGGATGCTGGCCGCCTGATCCGTGTGCCGGTTGATCAGGTCCGCGTCATGGCGCGTCAGGCCAGTGGGGTCACGCTGTTCCGCCTGAATGAGGACGAGCGCGTTACCAGCGTCTTCCCGGTAATGGAGGATGAAGACGAGGGCGAGGCTCCGGCAGTGGATGGAACGGCTCCAGCCTCTGCATCCGTGCCTGATGCCACGCCAGCAGAGGACGACGAAGCGTGAGTGAGGGCATATGTGCCGAGCCACGGCGCATAGGCTTTTACGCGGGGACGTTTGACCCCGTAACCACCGGGCATCTGGACGTGATTGAGCGTGCGGCCCGGCTGGTTGATCGTCTGGTGATTGGCGTTGCGAAAAATCCGGGCAAAAACCCACTCATGCCGCTGGATGAGCGCGTGGCCTGCGTGGAAGAAGCCCTGCCCGCCATCGCCAGCCGGGTGGGGGGGGATCTGAAAGTGGTTTCCTTCGATTCCCTGCTGGTGGAAGCCGTCCGGGCGCAGGGCGCGTCCCTCATTTTCCGGGGGCTGCGGGTGCTGACGGATTTTGATTATGAAATTCAGATGTCCGGCGTAAACCGCCGTCTGGCCCCGGGCATTGAAACCGTTTTTCTCATGGCGTCTGAACGAACACAGTTCATTTCATCTCGTCTTGTGAAAGAAATTGCCGGGTATCACGGAGATATTTCCGAATTTGTGACCCCCGGCACCCAGAAACGCCTGCTCGCCCGGCTTAAGGCGCGGGCGGCGGGGTGACAGGCCTCAGGCTCTGTGACCCAAGTGTTCAAGGAGAAGTTTTATGACTGCCGACACAGATAAAAATGATCTGATTTATATGGATGTGCCCGAAGGCCGCGTGGTCATCCGCCTGCGTCCGGACATTGCTCCTCTCGCGGCGGAGCGTCTCCGGACGCTGTCTGCTCAGGGCTTTTACGATAACGTGCCGTTCCACCGCGTTATTTCCGGCTTTATGGCACAGGCGGGTGACCCGACGGGCACAGGCATGGGCGGGAGCGAGCTGCCGGACCTGAAGGCTGAATTCACGCGGGATGCCAAATTCCTGCGCGGCACGCTGGGTATGGCCCGCACGTCTGACCCGAACAGCGCCAACAGCCAGTTCTTCATCATGTTTGAGCCTTCCCCCCATCTGGATGGCCAGTACACCATTGTGGGTGACGTGATTGAAGGTATGGAACATATCGACAAAATCAAACGCGGCTCCGGTGGGTCTGGCATGGTGAAAGATCCGGACCGGATTAAAAGCATGCGTCCGGCCTCTGCTGAAAACACCTGATTTCAGAAGTTTTTTTCTGATGTCTGAAAAGCGCGGCCTCTACGGAGGTCGCGTTTTTTTATGGGCGACGACCTTGGTGACTCCCCAAAAAAGCGGGAGGATGTCGCTCCTTGCGGGGCAGGTTGGATCTTGAAACGCCCAAGCAGAGTCTGGGGGTGAAAAACGGGACGACACGGCCTGTATGGTCAGTTCTGCTCTTGCCCATACTTTGCACCCGGAAGAGGTTAGCCGTCTCACAAAAGGCTGGAAGAGAGGGAAAAATCCTCTTTTCTGGTCAGAATGTGGTCTCATCGCTTGACACACCGGGAACGATCCGTTTAGACAGCCTCCAGCAAACACGTCCCGCAGTTCAGTCTGCCGCGATGGTTTGTGGACCAATGGTGTGAGCCGGTAGCTCAGTTGGTAGAGCATTCGACTTTTAATCGAATGGTCGAGGGTTCGAGTCCCTCCCGGCTCACCATTAGTTCAATTTATTGGCTGTAAACCGCCACTTCCAGAAATGCTATAAAGTGACGCTAGAAAATAAATCTAGCTCGTAACGCTTTCATCGCTTCGTCAGCAAGCTGTTGCTGGCTTGCGGACGCGGTATACCGCTCAACCTCTGCCAGTGTGCTGTGGCCCAATATTGAGGCGATCTGATGGGTTGTGCAGCCCGCTTCAGCCAAACGCCTTCCTGCGGCTTTTCTGAGGCCGTGAGGGCTGAGTCCCGCTGGCAGTCCAGCCTCTGCGCACCATTTCACGAACTGGTTGTAAAACCCATTTGATGAGCACGGCTTGCCGTGCCTTGTTTCCAGAAATGTATCGCCGGTGCCTTCTCATGCCACGACAGAGTCGAGCAGGCATGGGTGGATTGGTATTTTCAGGCCTTTCCCGGTTTTTATCTGCGTGAGACCCAAATAGCCGCCGACGATTGATCGCAGCCCCATTCCCACAATATCGCTACGGCGTTGCCCGGTATGCAGCATAAGGTCAAAAGCAAGGCGCTGACGTGACCCTATGGGCCAGTGCCGCTGGTATTGCGCTATTTCCTCTTCAGACCATGCCTGAGCCCCCTCATCTTTGGTTCTGAGGCGTTTTATGCCGATGGTCGGGTCTGTCTGTAACCAGCCTATATCGACAGCATAACTCATCAGCATGCGGAACATGCGCAATATGTGGTTGGCCCTCGCTGGTGTGCTGGCCCGTGCGTTGATAATTTTCCGGATATGATGCGGCTTGAACGCAGAGACTGTGACATGAGCGTAGTCCTGCTCCCGCATATATTCCAAAATGCGCCGATACGTGATCTGGGTGCTCTCTTTGATGCTCACGAATGATGGAGAGCGATACCATTCCACTATCAAGCTGCTCAATGACCGAGGCGGGCTCTTACCGTTAGGCTCATCATCAACCAAAGATGCCATAGCCTCGGCATAGCGGACCAAGAATTTCGCATCGTCGGGTGCAGGCAGGGCTATGCCCTTTTTTCCCGGCACCCTAAGGTAACATCGAACCCTACCGCGATTGTCCGTGTATTTTTGAAGATGTTTAAGCCGAATGACGGTCAAGGATTCTATCCAACTCTGCCTCGTCAGGATCAACATCGTTCTGAGTATGCCCAGCTTTGTTATTGACCCACCTGTCCAGATCCTCTCGCAGCCATACGGGACGGCGCACGGTCATGTAAACAGGCGCAACGTCCTTGGCGACCACGTTGCGAAAGCTTGAAACTGAAATCCCGATATATTGAGCCGCAAGAGAAATCGGCATGCAGCGCGGTATTATCTCACCCATCAACCCCTCCCAACTCAGCGATGCTTGCGGGCGGGGCGGGTAGGGGCTGCCAGCCCATTATCTCCCCAAAGATCCGCTCTCCAAATATCCCATCAATCCAGAAATCCCCTGCCGGCGGGCAACTGTCACAATACTGCCCGTACTCTCCGCATGTGTGGGGGATCGGACCAAAATACGCATCAGTGTGCCTATGGCCCCGGCCATCGCAATTAATCACCCAGAGATCAACAGACGTGCCAGCGGGGGGAGCGTCGATCATAGGCCTCCAAGCCTCCGCGTCTGCTGCTGCGAGGGCGGATGATATTTCTCTCCGAATACAGGCGCGACGGTATTCACGCTCATATTCCTCATAATTGTCCGTCTCAAACAGAATTACTGTTTTTCCCTCACGCGCCTCGGCCTCGTGGTCACGTATGACGTGACGTTTTTTATCTTGAGTGCTGTAGTCAAATCCTCC
>SCDS01001147.1:0-23563 GCA_004149465.1 Drosophila nigromelanica | reverse complement strand
AAACCTTGTTTGAATAAAAGCATATATATATATATATATATATATATATATATATATATATCAAAAAAACCTTGTTTGAATAAAAGCAAAAAAGAGCAAAGCAGAGTTGCAACACTGTTGCGCTTTCTACTGCAAACGTTATAAAGAAGCTCACCTTGAGAAACACTTTGTTAAATACATGGCAAATTATTACAGTTTGGATTGAATACAAGTCTATAACAGTTTCTTAACACAATATACAAAAGATCGTTAAGTGGCAACATTTTCCTGTTTATTTTGATAATAGAACCAAAAGGGATAAATCCGAATTTAAAGGTAATTTTTGTTTTTACGCGATTTTTTAAAAGGTCTTTAATTTTCTAAATGTAAGATTTAAGTTTATTTCGAGTGCTATGTGTAATAACATTATTTTAATCTTTTTTAAGAAGCTGAGGGTAAGGCTACAAATGTAAATATTTTGCCAAAATTTCATGCTTATAAAAAAATATAAAAAAAATAAATTATAATTATTTTATAAGTTTTTTTCCATTTCTATCTCTTTTTACTTTTTATTCATTTAGATACTTATATTCTCTCAAGAAAATTAATAGAAATGAATACAAAAACCAATCGGAAAGCTTATAATTTCAATATGCACAAAACATAGCATACCTCACCCACACAAATATATAGACCCTGCCCACCCCTACCCCATCAAGCTTTTCGATTAAGTTATGCGACATGCGTTTCATGCCAGAACTCCGCCCGGTTCGCAAGTCACAGAGACAAATCAATCGTGTCAAACAGCATAACAAAACTTTCATCAAATCTGTGCAATGTAAACGCACCTCAAACCAGATGTGCTGAGGAATTAATATGTTCCCTGGCCCTGTCCCTGCCCCCAAACCCACCCGCTACCCTTCTTTGTAAAACTAGCAGAGAATGTCTTTGGGCCTCACAATTCCAACTACGTCTGCAATCCAAGAAAGCAAAAGAAATGTTTAGACGCCGCTTTTGTCGCTAAGCCAGAAACAGCCATAAAGTATGCAATGCCTTTTTGCACAGGCTAGGGTCCTGTGTGGCCCATGGGCCTAGGTTACCGGTGGGCGGGGCTGCTTGCCTGCTCTTTGTTTTATTGTTTCTCAAATCGCTGCTGCTGTCGCTGCTGTCTGGAGCTTTGACTTTGCCTCTTTATTATTATGCAGCATGCGTCGTGGCGCGACCAGATTATAAAGGTCGTCGCCGGAGAGAGCGAGGGAAGGTTTGGGGTCGGGGAAGAGTGCTGGCATGACATTTGCAGAATTTTGTCACGTGGTGCGGCACGCATTACTTTTAAAGATGAAAACTGCTGTGAGCGGAAGGGCGCTTCCAGAAATATTTAGCTACATTTACAGTTTGATAAATGTGCTCGAGTCCTGAGCCTGTTTTTATATATACATATATTGTTTTTTTTTCTTTTCTTGGGTAGAGTATTTGAGGCGGGCTTATGGAAATGCGTTACGAGTCAACGCCGCAGGTTGTCCGGGGTAGAGGGCTCACCAGCGAGCAAGTGCTTAGTCCAAAAAGTTTCCATCAATTTGGCCAGTGACAACTGTTGCAATGACAGCAATTATGAGGGGGCAATGGGGAGGCGGGGGTGAGTTTCAACCATATGTAGTACATAAAAGCGGGAGCGCAAAAAAAATGTTGGGTGGGGGCAACATTAAAGCAAAGGCATTGAGCGAGCGAGACGATTAAGACGATAATAACAAGTGACAAGTTTATTGCCCGCACACACAACACACAACAACACACACATACACACACAAGCCATTGGACAGCCACAAAAACTCTTGCCGGACAGACAGACAGCCAGACGAAAGCCTAAGCTTTTGTGGCCTGAAACCTAATGCGCCAACAGCAGCAACAGCAGAAGCAGCAGCAGCAGCAACAAAAGTAGCAACAAAAGTGGCAACAAAAGGGCGAGCGGGGGATGGTTGTGGGCGTGGCAGACATTGGCCACATTATTGCCATGCGGGGCACACAACATTTGCCGCCTTAAAAGCCAGTTCCACTAATGCCAACAGCTGGCCACATAAATATCAACAGAGGGTGGCAGATCATTGAGCCTGGTCGCACATGGGGACTGCGAGGGGTGTGGGTGTACTGTCTATAAATGTTTTTGTTACCAAGTTGTAGCGTTGGCAGCGCGAGCTGTGCGCACTAAAAACCACTAAGTAAGATAAGTGAGGTCAAGCAAAAGGGGTCATGTGCGCGCATTGTTACGTATACGTAACGTGGAACCACAGGGAATTACGTGGCATAAAGTAAGGGAAGCGAATGCAAACTGTAACTGGACACCAGAAAGCAGCAAGTGAAAGCTCAGCTCAGCTCAGCGAGATAGTAAAGACATTTACCCACACCCCCACCTGGCCCACCCACAACAAACAGTAGAAGTTATGCGGCAAGTCAAATTATGAGAGCTGCCCCAGCTGATGGCAGCTGCTGATACACAAGTTGAAATAGGGCTGCTTATCAGGAAACTATCTCTCTTTAAACAGTCTCTTAAGTATTGCAGGTTAAATTGTTCATATCTGTTATAGTCTTGCTTGGAGGGGACATAATAATAATAAACTTTGAAATAATAACAATAAACAAACAACAATTTGATGCATTTTTGCATTTTGACATCGCTGTCTAATACGAAAACGTTTCGCCTAGAAGATACATTTACAATAGTTACAAATATTTTTTACAAAATGATCAGGAGGCTCTACTTTTGTTTGTCTTTTATTTCGTGTTTTTAACTCTTTAATATATTCTTAACTTTGGATACTTTCCTTTTGACAAATTTTCGTTTAAAAATAGACAACAAACAAATTGTATATTTTATATTTAAGTATCAAATATATTTAAATAAAAAAGGAAATAAACAAAGAATGCAGTATACTAATTCAAAAATTTTTTGTTTCATTTTTAGTGTGATCGATAAAAAAATTCTCCTAACTATCGCAACCAGATTTAACTTGCTAATTATTATTTTAATTTAGACATAGCTGAAATTTCTTCTTTCATTCGTTTCTTTGACAATTTTCTAACATTCCTTCTAATCAGCATCAGTCAAAAGATTTCTTGCCGTATTTTCAAAGCTGCCACATATTTTTTACAGCATGTTTTTTCTTTTTTTTTTTTGTCATATGGCTAAGCTGTTTTCATGGCATCTTAGGCTTCTTGTGGTGTATTTTGTTGTTGTACGCTATAAATTAATTAGTTAAGCTTTGTTGTCATATTGCAGATTCATTAATTAAAGCCAAGCTCCAAAGCCAGATTTACGCCAGGCAGAGATAATGAAAAAATAAAATGAAAGAAAGTATGTAGTCATTGCGTTGAGCGGGGGTGGGGGAAGATCTATGGAAAATCTGTGAGATTGGCAGAGCCAGCATTTTGTCAAAAAGTTAAGTTGCGACCAGCTTTTTTGGCCAATAAGGAAATTATTTTACATGATTCAGCATATCAAAAGGCAAAGCAATTATACCCAAAGGCGCGCTATCATTGTGGCCAGCCATTGGGAGGGGGTGGGAAATGTAATCATGAGAAGACAAAATGAGCGAGAAACATCCTTAAACTGATAGCACATAATTGGACTACAGTAACTATTATCAGTATGTGTATTGAGCAATGAGTTTTCATATAAAATGCAATTAATTTAAGTATTATGCTGGGATATTAGCAGGTATAGGTCTAAAGAAAGAATACCAATATATAACATAGTAGATGGAAAATGAATCAAGCTGCAAATAGATATCTATAAATTGATGTCGTTAGACTAACGCGCTCCTTATCGTTAGAATTAGAAACTAACACATCACCAACCAATCCCAGCTGAAAACTCATTTTAAAATCAATCAAAGACAAAATATTCCATTTACCACAAATCCCTCGACAAACTATAAGCAAACAAGAAGCAGAGATATCGTAAATTGAAAAATTATGTTTGCCAGCTGCACTACAAGCAAAAGTCAAGTCAAGCTTCGCCCGTTGTTAATGTTTTGAAAGCACCAAGAACAAACGAAGCAGAAACAAAAAGAAAAAATAGAGATAAAGAAAAATTCTCGTATGCAAAACGACTTTTACGAACGGTGTAAAATATATATATATATATATATATATATATCGTGTGTGTGTGTGTTTGTGTGCGCACATATCGATAGATTGATGTTAAATTGATGCCATGCCGAGTGGGTTATTGTCTGGCCCGCATATAAACAAACAAACCAAACAGAAGCAAAAGGCAAAAGCAAATGCAAAAAAACAACTCAAAGAAAAAGTAAAAATTTCAATAATGCTAAAGTATTTTGAATTTCGACTTGAGAGATGAGGGCAGCCGGCAGCAGACATGCAGTATTAAGCCTGCAGCAAAGGAAGTTGAGAGGCCACTTCAGGCAATTTATGGCATATGTTACCAACACACACCCACACACCCACCCACACACACACATACACACACACGGTCGCCCGCATATGTAAATGTTAAAATAATACATGTGCGTATGGCATAAAAATTGATATGCCAACGTTTTTCATGTGTGAGTAATTCACAAGTAAAATTTATAAAGTTTTTAAATAAAATATAATATAACGTTAAGAGAATGTCGAGTGCGAAATATACCATTGGATATAATGCCCTATAAATTGTACAACATATACTGAGAATAAAATCATATTTTAGAAGAAAGTATTTAATGATGAAAACCATTTAAGCAAACACAGTCTGATACGTATTAGCCTTTTAATTTTTTAACAATCACTTATTCATTTAATTTGCCTAAATTATTTGAAACATGACCGAAATACTCGAAACATACAAAAAAATGCTAGGATTATCCTTTAAATTTTTTTTTTGTAGTTTGTGTGCCTGTCTGAAATGAAATATACTTTTTAGTTATTAGAATTTTATGATATCCTTCCACTCTAAGAAATTTCTCTACCCCATAATTTAATGTACAGGGTATATATATATTTTTTTTCTGCAACTATGTGCTAAAATAATGTCACACAATAAATTGAACTTTTCATAAATTTTTGCAGCTGAATTTGGCAAGGGTCGTACTCGGTCTGGTCTGTGCTCCACCGTTCCCACCCTCCCTTTATGGGCCAGCCTGACATTGTCAACGTCTTTGCCAACGTTTCTGCCGCTCCCCCTTCCTTTGCATCAAAGTGCTCGATAGCAGCAGCTCAGAATTTATGGTTGGCAGCTTTTAGGCTTTGTTTTGCTGCTTATTATTGTTATTGGCACCAACAGTGACATATTAGGAGCGCCTACTCCACGCCTGTCGGAGCTCATTTGTTGGCAGAACTGAAACAGGCAACTCCTCCCTCTCTTTCCTGTGGCAACCCTCCAGCTCGCCTTGTATAGAGAGATTCGTTGGCGTTGCGTACGCCGGATTATTAATATTAGAAAAAGGAAATATATTTTCTACTGACCGGCTGCTGTTTTCGATTATTGTCCTGGCCAAAAGCGTCTTCTGTTCGGTTCTTGTTCTAGTTCGTTTTTGGCTCTTTTCTGTCCTTTAGCCGTAAATTGTTATTGACAACGGAAGCAGCAGTGCGGCACAAATTGGGCGTTGAATTTGCGGCTTGGTTTTTCGTTTAGCTGCCTTAGCTTTTCTTTTTCATTTCTCTCAATTTTTTTTTTTTTTTTTTTTTTTGGTTTTCTGTTATATGCCCGTCCATTTGTTGTGGTTATTATTATGGTTGATTTAGTGGCCACAAATTGAATGAATTGTCTTACTTAACCGAAATAAGCAATATTCGATTTATATACCGCAACGTATATATATATTTTTTGTGTATATATAAGAGTTTAAATTCAATAATGCCTAAGTGCGTGCTCAAATCAGATTAAAAGACGACGCCAGCAACTGCGGAAATGACAGGTCCTGAATTGAATTAATTAATGCCAGTTGAGCAGCAGAAGCAGCAACGAGGGGTGCTTGCAGGGTGCAGGAAGTGCGAGATAGGGGATATTTGGGGGGAACGGCGGTATTAGGAAATAAAGTTGACAAATGCCGACAACGGCGACATGGCGCACAAAATATTAAAATAAAGTTGTAATTAAACGCATCGCATAACTTGCAAAATACCAGCATAAAACAACAAACAAAAGCCCCAGACCCCCAACTTCTCCCACGATCCTCCACACACGCAATGAGCACTGAAAACTTGAGCAACAGTTGAATAGATGAAAATCACTCACAAGATGCCACGCACGGCGTGGTGTGCTAGTGTGTATGTGTGTGTGTTTGTGGAAAAAATATGTGCATACCATACACAACTTTGACAATTAGAAAATTAAAATTACACTGAGCGAAGCAATTGCGCACTTTAAATTTATGTATAAATAAATATATATATATCTATCTTAATTAAATTATGTATTATAAAATCATAAATAAAGCCAATATAATTTTTTATACTAAAACTTATTTTTCGACTAATTGTTTATTCTCTTTTCATTTTTGCTTACAACAGAATTCATTTGTTTTTATGGGTGCTATATGACATAGATAACGATTATGCCTACTTTCATTACTCAACTTTTTATGTAAAACATAAAACACTAAGATTCTCTCATACAACCTTACAAATATCATACAAATATCGACGCCTTTTCTCTGCAATTCTCTTGCCCAAAACAGCTTAGGCAAGACTTTCAAATTGTCAAGCTCATTTATCTCTTGACTTTACAGGCAACCAAATTAGTTTTTGACCAACTCAACTTTAAGTGAAATCTTAAAACAATTGTTTGCAGTGTATAACCAAAAAATAAATAAATTTAACGCAGCAACTGTGACACAATGGCAATAATTTTGTTGCGTTTTTGCAGAGACAGATGGAGAGGGAGCGGGACAGAGTCTTCACACAGCTGCTGGCTGGCAATTTGCAGCCACTGTCGCCACCATTACGACCACCAACAGCCGCTCCACTGGCTCTACTTACAGTGGTGCTTGTGTCTTCGGCGCCAGCTGCCTGCTGCCGCCGCAGAGACACCGAAAACCAAAAAACCCCAAATGAGAAATGCAGACAAGGTGCGAGCGGGGGATGGTTGGGTTTGGCAGTGCAGAGAGGCATATTAAAATATTTAATTACCCTGTAAACTTACGACTTTTGTTTTTGTTATTGTTTTAATTGTGACAACAACTGTCATAATAATGAATATGATGATGTTTTCCGTGGCAGCGGGGATACCGAACAGAAGGCGTGGGGGGCGTGGCACCACACAAGTGCGCAGGCAAAGCGCAATAAGCGTCGAGTGGCTCGGCAAAGTATGTTACATGCGGCCAAGTTTGAAATGGATGCCAGCCAAAAGCTTTATTACATTTGCTGTTCGAGTGTGTGTGTATGTGTGCGTGATTCATGGCACGTGTGTGTGTGTGTGTGTTTTTTTAGCGGTTTTTCTAAGAATTGTCTGGCACTTTGGCGCCTTGCATGTTATTTGAATTTTAATTGCAGTCTCTACTTTTGTGCCTGGATTTGTTTTATTGCCTGTCCTTTCTACCCACCTGCTCGCCTCCCCACCCCCACTCTTTCCTTTGCCCTCATTTAATTAAAAATGCTTGTCTTCTTCTTTGTCTCTCATTATTGGTGCAACAGTGTCCCAGGTGCTCGCTTCTGTTTGCTCATTGGAACTAATTAGTTTTATTTAGCCCCACTTATTGACTCGCTCGCCAAACATTTTCAATTGACATTGTCAGGACAGCATGCTACCCCCTCCCCCCTTTGCCCCTCTCTCTCACGCGCAGCACTTCCCTTCTGCTGTGGCTGCTGCTGTCACTACTTAGTATGCAGCACACAATACACATAAAACATTAATAAAGCTTGTTGTCCTTTTTGGCTGGCTGCGTGCGAGAGCTCGTGACTGAGCTCAGTTGAGGTCCTTGTCATTACCAAGCATCATCCTAGAGTCTGGCCCGGCATATGCTTAGCATAATTTCCAGGCCTATTCCTTGCGTGTTTGCGTTCTGGGCCAAGGGCTAAGCTTTGATTTCTGTAGCCAGCCTTAAACGCTTGGCTTAATTAAAAAACTTGACTACAAAAATAAAAAGCAAAGATGAGCTAGTTGGTCACGTGAGACTAAGAGTTATCCTGCAGGTATTTATTTGACAAGTCATAAGGAATATTATATTTGTTCATCTGCATAGCTAAATCTATATAAAAAATATATATTTGTTTATTTAATTCGCTGTCTCTAGCTATTCTTTTTTCAAATTTTTAAGTCTCTACCTCTCCCTTTTAAATTTAATTGCTTAATTCGAATTCCAATAGATTAGATTAAACAGATATCGATAAGATACATTTAATACTGCAGCTCAAATCAAATAATTGCCAAACTTTTAAATGCCGATTTTGTGCTATCATATTGTCTACAGGGTATTTAAAATTTGTCACACAGCTTGAAAACGTTTAAAGTTTTAAATTATGAAGCAAATTGACCGCTTGGACCAGATTCGAACGTGGTTGCGATGCCAAGGGCCACGGTTCATATCATAATTCAGTCATATAAAATTTGTCTAGCGTAAAATTAGAAACGCCGCAATAACAACAACAAACAACAAACAACGGCTAACAAGAGTCGGCAACAGACGAATTTGTAATTAAAATTGGAGAGCAAAAAAATAAAAATAAAATTTAAAAAATATAAAAAAGAAAACACTAGAAGAGGAAGAAAATCACAGGCATCCATTGATATGCTGATGAGCATGGTTTTCCCCAGCTCTGCTGATGCTTGACATTGAAGTGGGTGGGGGGGGGGGGGGGGGGGGGGGGGGGGGGGTGTGTGGGGTATGAGTGGTGTTGGAGGGCAGTGGCAGCAAGTCACCAAGTTGTTTACATAAAAATTTAAAGCCAAACACTCGGTGATTTTTATGCTTATCAACAGCGAAAGTTGAAAATGAAGCTCCGGCCCGAAATTGCCCCAAAACAAGGCTGCCACCAAATGTTGCACATTGGTTGGAAGTTGGAGGCGTGCTTCCAGAGACTTGGAATTACAATGGGAGTTTATGATATGACATTTATTATGTTATGTAATAATTATATATTATGTTATGAAAAATTACATACTTAGAAATCTATTTTATATTATAATTGTTTTCAAGTTTCTGAAATCCAAGTTTTCAAGTTTTATAAATATTTTTTTTTAGTCTGAAAAATTGTTCAAAGTTAATATTTTATAAAACTTTGCTTACTTTCTAATAATTTAAAAATTTATTCGTAATTAAACTTTAATGATTTTTTGGTTACATTTCGATTGTAACTTCCTCTGGCATTAAACAGTTAGTAAGGGCCCGAACTTTTGAGTCAAACCCATATCAATTATTTGATGCTAACATTTGATTAGTTCTGGCTTGGGCAATTTGTTTTTTGCCAGAGTTGCCTGGCCAAGCATAAATTTTAAAATGAAAATCAATTGGAAAATAAACAAAAGCTAAGCAAAACTCAATTTGATGACACACAAATATTTTGTGTCTTTGTGAAAATTGGAAATGCAGTCCCAACTCCAACCCCAACCTTTACCCCAGCTACATTTGGAATTCCAGTTCAATTTTCGCTAGCCTGGTTACAATTTGTAAACCCATGTCAAGTTGGCATTTCTCAATCAGTTGCAGCCCACTGTGCGCCTTTTTATTAAATTTCACAACGCCAAATAAACAAATGTGTGTGTGCAAACATGTGTGTTCTGTGTATTGTGTGTGTGTGTGTGTGTGTGTTGATTTTCAATCGAAGCTGAGGCCGAATTTCCTTTTTCTTCAGCTTTTGCTTTTGGTTGGAAAACTTGTTTGCCAACTTTGCGGTTTTTGAGGTTGACATGTTGGCTGTTGATGTGACCCAAACAAGTGGAGCAGCAGCTGATGCTTGATTATGATGATGGCTACCCTAAAAGCACAGGCAGTTGGCACAGGAGTGGGGGAGGGAGGGAGCACGCTAGGGGTGAGGCTTAACAAATTGAGCAAACCTGACGTTACAAATTTGCGCCAAAAGCTGTCGAAAAGTTTTCCATTTTTTTGTATTTTTTTTTTGTGTATTTTGCTTGTTGAACTAAGCCTTGTGCCGTTTTGTAGTAGTAGTAGGTGGAGTATTGAAAGGATATGCATTTCCTGCCAGGTAATTACCTGGTGATGGGCAACAAACAAGCCGCTGACTTCGAGCCGTCATCAATTCAAGCGGCGCTCTAATTAAAGATACGAATCAAAACATGCAAACGGGCCAAACGGACAACGAACTCGGCACAACAAACATCAGAGCTGTGTGTGTGTGTGCTGCTGTTGAGTGCTAGCTGTAATTGATTTGCCGGCAGTTTGTCTTCCACTGTTGTTGTTGGCGCTGTTTGCCTAGCTACAGAGCCCAAGGCGAATTTAATAAATATGAAAAACATCAAATTATTTCAAATGCGCCACTGTTTGTCTGTCTGTTCGTCCGACCGTCTGTCTGTCTGTCTGACAAACGCTCGCCGCGCACGAGAAAATATGCTGTTAAGGTGGCGGGCCGGGAGCGGGGGCGGGCACACTTGTGGGTGTGGCGCTGCATAATTTTGCAATTGCTCCATAGCAAATCGCAGTTGATTGTTTTACGTTCCAGTACATACATAACGGTAGTCGAAGAGGAAAGGGGTGGTGGCCCGGGCAGTCAGAGAGTGAGTAAGGCCAAAAGAGCCTTAAAATATGCAATGAAACTTTGCTCAAAGCATAAAATCAACTCGCAGCGCAGCAATGCCACTTGCCACTGGCAAAGGAGCTGCTGCTGCTGCTGCAACGAGGCAAATAGGAAATCACAGCAACAACAACAACAACTGAAACGGAAATGCAAGGCATTCTTATGCATATCCTCTAAACAACTGCACACACAGGGCCAAACGAACAACCAAACAAACAGCTAAAATAACAGCAGGAACAAGGATAGCAGCAGTGCTTTAATGATTGACTATAAAATATCCTGTACGCAGATCTGAGTTGCCATAATATACAATTCAAAAATCAACAAATAAAAATTAATTCATTCATTTATTAATTTGTATTAAGTTTTTTTCACATTTTATAATACCAGCATCCAAATCTACGAATAACTAAAATATGTTAAAATATCAATATTAACAATAAATATCTATCGGTCAATATTTTTATCTATTTTGAAGAAGTGGATGTGTAGCTATCAGTAATAAATCGTGTTATCTAAAAACTGAAATTTCAAATACGAAAACTTATCTTCCAGACTCGATAAAAATCGGGTAAAAAATTGATATTTAGCGATTATCTGAAAATTCAGATAATGTGAATGCTGTACTGAAATTTATGGAGAAAGTTAGACGGACATAGCTAGATCGATTGAGCTTTCGGGCCCGATTAAGAAAATATACTTAATAGATGACTTCCCTTGTGTGCCACATACATTTCTACAGTTTTATTACACCCTGTTCTGGCCAATTTCAATTGCTACAGGGTATAACAACAACAGCAACTGGCAGCCGGAGCTCGACTCGCATTCAGAACTTGACTTGTTTGGGGAATTGTGTTGCTGCTGCTGCTGCTCCTCGCAAAGCAGGCAAAAGGAATTTTTTCATACGCAAATTAAATCTACATCCCGTAGCACTTGGTCTCAGCTATGTGCCACGCCCACACGAACACAGACTGTGGCGGAGGCGGAGAGAGCAGGCGCTTTCCATGGCAAATATTCATTACATAATAATAAACTGAACTAAACAAAAATTGCGCCAAAGCCAAAAATCCAAAATGGACATAAAAAAAGAAGAAATGTTAGCTATGCGTGGCATTCCCCTTAAAAGAAAGGTAGGGTGGTAGATTTCCCTAATATAATTTACTTTATTTGTGTGTTTGTGGCAAATCAATGACATGTAAAAACTCTAATTAAACGCACGTTTCTGGCGCGCGCGGTATATTTCCGCACCAAGCAGGCCATAAAATAGAAACATACAAATAAATACAACCCGAACATACACGCACACACACACACACACATGTAGAAAGATAGCAGACTTTCTTCCAGTAATTGGTTTGGGTGGCAAAAACACGTAATTGAAGGGGTCGCGGCATATGATATACGACCAGCGTCTAAATAAGCGTGTTGTATATGGAATCAGAAACAACCTATAATTGAGTGGGCGGTGTTCCAAGTAAGTAGCTCCAAAGAAATGATAGCTACATTTGCACCTAATTGAAGTACTTGGAGTACAATTTATGTTATTGAGGAAAATGTTAACAAATATGGCTAATGGAATATATAAGAAAAGTGAAAACTCATAAGGAAATTTGTATAAATTCAACGGGGGTTTCTAAAATATACTGCTTTTCTATATATATATACAATAGAATTTTTTTAAGAAAATAAATGTAGAAGTTTTCCTGTCTAAAATTGCTTTTGACGCATTTTAAAAACGGAGATTTTTATAGTTATAAGTTGGAGACAATTGTTTTTACTTTAAAAATATCTATAAATGAATCTTACATTTTTCTAGCAAATCTACTCTCATCAACTTTCTCTTAATATTTGGGATTATATTGCAAAAAAACGATATAAATATAATAATCCATTAATTGAGTTCTTTTAATTCCCACTAATTTCTGACAGTTAGGCATAAATATCAACTCTTTCTATGTGCACATTAACCACATTCAGTTCCTTTGTTCTACCCAATTTCATGGACTATATTAACTCAACCCTTTTGCTAGTTTCTTACTCAACAAATGTATGCAAAATTTATCATCATTAACTACTCATACCCTAAAATTATAGCCTGGAACTAATTCCCTACCAGAAAAAAAACAAAAAACTACTGGAATATAAGAGCACCTACACAACCCATTAACCACAACAACTCTGTTAGTTGTATTGTTGTTTTTGTTTGTCGCGTTGCCAACTTAACTGGCTGACTAACTGGCCAGCAGTTAGCCTTTTAGTGGAACCTTCACCCGCTCTTTTTCCTTAACAGGCTAGACCTATCCCATAATACAAATTATATTGTATTGTATTTATGGCATGTGTTCATTCCATTTTTTCCCCTTTTTTTTACAGCTTTTTAACATGTAAATTCGATTTTTAGTGTTCTTTCACTTTCACACACACACACACACACTCGCGCACACACACACACCTTAATTAAATTTCTAATTATTGTAATTAACCACATTAATATGACCTCATGCGCACCCTAATTTGCTAAAATTCCTAGCCAAACACACCCCTCGCCCCTCTGTCGTACCGGCGTAAAATTGTGTAGAAAATTGTCGGTAAACATTTTTACAGTTTATTTGCAAAGCGTGGCGACCGCGACGTAGACGACGCCCCAACAGGCCCTCTTCCCTTCCTCCCTTCCGCACACACATACCCCTCCAACACCCCTGTACCCCTCCCCCATACAGAACTGCCCAACAGTTGGTAGCTCTGCTGCATGTGGTCGATCCTTGTTGCCTTTTATATTATATGGCCTCGGCATTGTTCGTGATATAATACCCTATACTGGTGTGTGTATGGGGAATCTTATCATTTGACAAGATAATTCAATAATTTAGAATGATAAATATGCTCCTATAATTACACGTAATTCCAATTTTAGATTAAAGATTTATAATAATGAACTTTAATTAGTGTTATTATTAATTTGTAATTCAGTAGTTTATTGTTTGATAAATTTATTATTTTAATTTATTTAAGTGATTTTCATAAATGTTTTTTTTTGTTTATTTATGATTTTTAAGTTTTAAATTAAATAAAGTTAACATTTTATAATTTTAAATGAATATCCATAATAATAATATCTAATGATGTAGTTAATAAAAATAGATCTCAACGAACTTTTGTTTAAACAACTACTTCTTTATTCAGGGTATGTTACAGGGTATCTATAAATACTGCACCTGCGACATTTTACATACTAACTTAACTTCTGATTGTTGTTGTTGGCCAGCGGTTGGCCTTAATGAGGTCATGTGTGTGTGTGTGTGTTGGTTTCTGCGACGTTGGTGATTATGATGGCATGAAATTAACATTTAATTTGAGCTGAATTGGAGCGCCATCTAGCGGCGGCTGTACGTACGAATGTGTGTGTGACTGTGCTTTTGGCTAATTTATGCCGCTTGGCCCATAGATGTCTGAATGTGGCATCATTAGAGGCAACTTTGTGGCCCCGGACGCGCACCATTGGACAATGGCATGTAATTTATGTTTGTCTTAGCAGCTGCTTGCTGTGGATTGTTGCCGCACCCCCCACACCACAAATACCCCACACCCCCTTCAACAGCTAGTTGGTTGGGCAACAAGTATGGCGACCAACCAGTTAAAAGTTTTGCGGCCAAAAAGTTTTGCTTGTCTGCGTTTAAGCAGCGACCAGACCAAAACCAGATCCCAGCCGCCAAGTTGTCCAAAAAACAAATTTCACCCCTCTCTCTCTCAGCCAGTCGCTTTCTATCTCTGGGGATTTTTGCAGGCTAGCAAAACTTTCTTTTGGCTTATCAATGCCGTGTGGCTGTTTTACGTCCGGCAGCGAAAATCTTCCCCACCCGCACCACCATCACCACAATTGAACTGGCGCCCACGCAAAAACTGCAGGCAGCAAAAATTATTGAAAAAATAAAAACAACAAAAAACTAACTAAAATAAACTGAGAAATGGCAAAAATTGAGCGCATGTCAGCAACAAAAGTCGGCTTCGCCAAATTCCTTTGCTCGACTTTCTTGTTACTTTGCCTGTTCTATTCGCTTTTAGCTTTTCCCCTGTTTGCCAGCCAATTCCGCACATTTCATTTCATAATATGCCCGTCATTATTTATTAATGAGGCTTAAGCAGCGTCTAACATTTCAAAGCTCAGAGACCGCCTGGGACCAAGGGCAGGAGCGGGGCACATTTCGGGTAAAAAAAAAACACAAAATAATAAAAAATGTGCACACATTAAATATTAATTTCCATTTCGACTGATAAGCTATGTACTCTATGTGGCGTACATAACACACAAACTTGCTGGCGCGACTTGGCTGTCAAAGGTCACGAAATGAAAGCAGAAAGCTATTAGTAAGTAGAGCTTCAAAGTGATAAAACGCGTTAAGACATTATTACAGCTTTGTGTTTGTTTTGAAAGCTCGTAATCAGAAGAGTCAATATTTATATATATAGTTTCAGGAGGAAAAATAATATATATGCATTTAAAAATATAGATGCTCCTAAGTGCATAAAAAGTAAAAAAGCTAGAAATAAAAAAATTGTAAACTAAATAAAAAATTTCAATATTTGTAAGTTTCAAAAAAAGGATATAAATTATTTCAATAAAAAAAGTTTTAAAGCCTGGTATATCAGAAATTAGCATAAATGATATTATTAAAAATATTAGTAACAGCAATATCAAAGCTATACTTTATTTTAGCTTATGGCATTGACACCAAACACAAATCTGTTAATACCCTACCACTACAGAATGTATCAACTCTGGCTAACAAACATTTCCGTTAACACTCTACGGTTCAGCTCACTTAAGCAAAGCCATTCACAGAGCCCCTTTTTTATTATCATTGACCCAAGCAGCACTTGAGCATTTCCGCTAGAAACAACAGAAAATGGTGTCAAGCATATCGTACACCCAAAAAAAGGAAAGAAAAAGGGAACAAAGTTTAAGAATAAGTAAGAAAGGAATGGATAGAGTGAAAGAGAAAAACGACAGACAAATTCCGTGAACAAAATGAAATGTCAACAGTAAATTTACCTTACACATTGGCTATTGTCATTTGTTGTTGCTGTTGTTGTTGTTTGGTTGTTGGTTTTTGGTCTGATTATTTTCTTTTCTAATGCGCTGAAAGCTCATTTTTCTTATTTGGGTAAAAATTCTCTTAATGGGATTTACAAAATGCGAAATGTCTATAGAGGCTGTGTGGGTAAAATGGCGCATAAATATGTTGAAAATGGACTTGAGAATTTATTTACATAAAAAAGGATTTTACAAATGGAGCAGGACGCAACAATATATATTTGTATATACACTGTGATTTGTTGTTGCCTTTTGTCATTATTATAAGCGGCTGAGAGATCCCTTTTATATATATATATATTATATATATATGTATGTTACTACTTGGAAGCCAATGTTGCTTGGTGACAGCTGATGAGGGCAGCACGGGGCTTAGAGTGGAGGCTGAACTGGGGTATTGTTATTGAGAGCTGAGAGCTCCATATCTGTTACACACATTGGGCTGGGCCAATGACCATAAATCTGTAAACCAAAAAATAAAATAAATAAAGATGGGCTAACAACATTTGGCGACACACTCAATTGAAATGCTTCTCAGTTGTGCGCAAAGTTCATTTAAAATTGTTGTCAAGGATTGCGAAGGGGGTGCTGCTGAGGGGAAAAGGTATAGAACGAGAGGGGCTCGGGTAAGCAGAAACAAAGTCGCGCACACTAAGCAGCAAATCCTTTCATCCGATTTAAGTAAATGCAAACAAAATAAGTAAATAGCAAGAAGCAACAGAACCCGCTTTCCCCTTCACCCCTTCTTGGAGCTTAGAGCCTTGCAGGCGCGCCTTCAGCCACTCCCCCCGCCACCCGTCCGCACCACCCGCTTGGCAGACCCTCTTGACAGACACTTGGGCGAGCTTGTTAAAACTTTAAGTCCGTTTTACTTAACTTGGCTGCTTTAGCTGACAGTTGTAACTGTTTCTGTTTTGCTTTGCTTTCAACTCTCACTCGTTCGTTCACTCTCTCACTCTCTCCCTTTCTCACTCTCTCGTTCGTTTGGTTAATTTTTTAATGTTTTGTTTAAAGCCTTTAACTATTCAACACATTTGTCTTGTATTTTTCTATTCTCTAGATTTTTGTTCACTCAATTTCTGTCATTGACAGCATTTCTAATTGACTATCGCTTACTCTTTTTCTTTTGCGCTGACAAGCTTTGTAATTAGTAAGCTTAATTAGGCGCTTTTGCCATTGACACTTGGTCAAAAATTTTTTTTTCATTAAAAGTCAATATTTGTTTTTTTAAGTAACCTGATTTGGGTTATTAACGGGCGTGCTATCAGTTAATAGATGTGGCTTGTTTGTTCAATTGGAAAGTATAACTTTTTTTTTATTATTATTAGTTCTTGACATCAAAAAATTACTGACTTTTTCTCATAGCTTAAATTTTTATATGCGCTTTTTTACTGTGATCTATGAAATGAGTCCTATTTTATTTCATTATTCCTTTTAAAAAATGATTGTTTACACATTTTTTATACATTTAAATATTGGACAATAGAAAACAAATCAATAAAATAATTATATATGCTCTTTCATTAAATTACTATTATTATAATAAGCCATGATAATATGGCTAAAAAGTAATTTTAACTTGTCCCCCCTATAATTATGAAACAATAATAGATCACAAAAATTATATACATTAAATTCTAAATATGTTTTTAAATGTTTCTGTGCTCTGCGAACTGATTGCTTTTAACAAACAGAACAGTACTAATTGACAGACAAATTGGCAGCTCAACACACACAAGGCAAAACACACACACTTAGCCACAACAATTACTCAACTCAACTCTCAACAAGAGCTCTCAAAATGGCAGTATTATTAAATGCTTAAAGCTACCCAAAGGAGCGGCTGCCATTCGGCTAAAACTCCACACGTCCCTCCCTCGAGGCCAAAAGACTTGAAAAAGTTGCCATGGTCTATGCGATATTCTGCGTAGCTCGGCATAATTTCAAATTAGTGCACTCAATGGCAATGGTTTTCAGGTTTTCTAGTTTTCCTCATTTTTCTCGTTTTGACCGTGTTGCTGGTTTTCAGCATTTTGGCCGGCATATATTTACATAGCCGGCGCATGCTGTGGGCCAAAATGCAGAAATTGTTCGAACGGGGCTCCAAACACAACTGCAGACCAAAAAGCCATAGCATCAATTTGTGCAAATGCAGCTCAAAACAAGTAGGAATGCGGCATGTGAGGGTAACACGAACGACAGATGCCCTGTAGATAATTTTTGTTTAAATTTATTAAAATCATATAGAAATATTTGCGTACCAAAAATCAATTGAAAATGCAGCCGAACTGCGATTATAACTGACTGAATATATATACAAACGTTTTGGTTGAACATGTACAAAATTCAAAATAAATTAGGAATTTAAAAAAATAATATAAAAGGTAATATAAGGCAATAAACATTTGGAATAAGCTTTAAGAAATAGGGTACTCATATAAAATAATATATAAAGTTTCTTTCACATGCATAAAATACTAAATACCTCACGTTCAACTACGTTTTATTTACAGGGAATACAAATGCCATAACCCAGTCAGATGTTGGCGCTGGGTTGGGTTGAAGCAGCTGCTGCATGCAACTGGATGCGTGTTTTGCGGCTTAACAGCAACTGCAACGGTCAGCGTAGACGGTCACCAAATAGTGATGATCAAGGGGGTGTATAGGGGTGGGGGTAGGGTGCCTGCCCTCTGCCAGCTATGAGCAACGAGCAATAAAGTGCTGCATAAGCTGAGGCGCACGCACGCCTCGCTGCATAATAGGTAAAAACGTTGCAAAAATTCTCGAAAAATCTTGAAAAAAAAATTCGGCAGCAAAAAAATTAAAGGAAAATAAACCAACAAGAAAAATGTGAAATTGCTTTGACATTTTAACATTGTAGTCGCCAGCTCTGTCGCCCGGTCGTCAACTTTGTTGCTGCCGCAGCTGCATGCCCCTGAAATGGCGAGGGCGTAAAATTGCCGTAACATGACAGCGTACAACTTGGCGAAGGTAACTCAAAACGCGCTGCGAACACGCAAGCCCAAAAACCGAGCTGCCAACCACCGCCCACCCAAACAGCCAAAAAATTGACCCACTAAACCGCCGCCACCCACGACGAAGCCACTCGGGCGAGCTCAAAACCATTTTCAAAGTATTTGCCTAATGTACTCGCTGCTCGCTTGTTGGTGTTGACTTAGAGGAACACACACACACGCACACACCATAAAGATAGCGTGTGTGTGTGTGTGTGTGTGTCTGGGAACGTTTATCAACGCGCTAGAAGAAAGTTTTTCATAATGTGTGGAAAAGAACTTACGCCAGCTAAAAAGAAAAACTGTCAACTTGACACAGGCGGTGTCTTTTTTTTTCTTTTCTCCTCTAACCTACCATATATATGCTTTATAGGGTATATCAGCTATGTTAAGAAGCAGAAGAGCCATATTTTGAGAGCATTTATGGTTATAATTCTCAAATAGTTTTAGCTTTAAAAAAGTCAAATATCACATAAAATATTTGCCTGAAAGTGGACAAGTTATAAATAAGACTAATGTAAAATATGCAATTGGAAGCTTCCATATAACTAAAGCCAAGAATCAAATAACCTCTTAAAATGTTTATGATATTCCCACCTCACTCTGTTAATGTAGAGCAATTAGCTTAAAAGCAAATGTAAATATGTCAACTATTAACACACAATGCACCATAACTAAAGCAATGTAATGTATAATTCTTAACTGGTTTAAGCTTAAAACAATTCACAATAGCACAACAATTGCGCTGGAAAAGTAACTTCTATGTAAGTACTTCCTCGAGGGCATTAAATATTCGTTATTGTACACAATTTGCTAGCTCATATTTCTTGTTGTTTTCAACCTTTTTTTCTTTCGCTTTTGCTTGCAGCTTTGCTTCGCCCTGCCTACATTATTTATGCATTTTTCTTTCGGCTGCTGCTGCTGCTGTTGGCTTTTAATAGTTGTGTCTGCGGCATTGTGCGAGTATGTGCAGCAGTGTGTTTGTGTGTGTGTGTGTATGTTTTTGTGTATGTGTGCGTGTGCGCGTGTTTACCACATTGAAAAGTTTTCTTTGCAAAGTGCTTGGTACATGCGAGCGCGCAAATATGCCAAAAAATATGCTACACAAAAATCGCTCAAGTGCAAAGTTTTAACAATTGGAAAGTTTGCATCCTCGGCGCAGTCTGTCGAAGCACAAAAAAAAAGAAAGCAGAGGTAGCGCTCCCAGTGCTCCAATCCAGACCTCCTTTCTACCCCTTGCCAGCATAGTCAAGTACTTAGTTAGAGCGTCAAACACAAAATGCAAAAACCAAGAGGCTGACATGGTGGATAGGGGATCGAGGGGGGAGGGCTACGTGTGCTTTAAGTGGTGGTCACATGACTGCGAAGAGGAGCTGACAAAAAAAAACTTGTCCTCAATTTGTGTGCATGGCAGCAAAGTGTTGAAAAACGTTTGACAACTAAAGAATAAACCACAAGTGAAATATATAAAGTTAAGCGAAAATAAAGAAAATATATAGCCTAAAATGAATAATATGAACAATCACAAGTTGACTCTAGATCATTTTTTAGTTTATAATAAGCAGACAGTGTTCTGAAAAGTTTTAAATTTATTTCTTTTTTGTTAGCTAACTAAAGAGAAAGATCTTGTGTTGATAATATTTGTGCTAGAAGTATGTAAAAGATAACTAAAATATTTGTTAACAAACCAAGTTAAAGTTTGACTAACAATATTTTCATAAAATATTATGTGTATGGAATAAAAAATGTTTTAAAACAGACTCAAAACTCCTTAAGTATTTAAAAATTAAAAAATATTTCTAAAAAATTTGCATATCTCGATATATTATGACAAAGTTATATACAAATTTCAAAACTTTTAAGATATTTAACTTTTAAATGACTATGAACATAGATATATTCGAATTAAAGAGAGCATAAAACAGCCCAAGCAGGTTTATATCGACTGAATATTTCTTTTAGGTATTTTATTTGTATTTGTTAATATAAAATCAACTTTTTCTTAAACTTTTTCTCAATTTTGGTTTACATAAAATTTATTCGCTATAAAATTGCAATTATTTTGAAGCTTTAGCAAAACGAGCGAACTTTACAGACTTCAAAAGTGCTTTGAAAAATTGCAAACGAATAAATCAAGTAAAATAAATATAAATGCACATTGACCTTAAACAGTTGACTCGACTCGGCTCAAAGTTCAGGCTGGAGCCAAAGCAAATATGCCAACAAAGATATATTATATACCGATGGAAATAGTAGAGAAAAAGAAAACGGCAGTGTGAATAGAATAGTGAAAACAAACTTTGGCTGGCTTGCCTTGTAAGTGGCAAAGTGGCGCCACCTGGCGATCCAATGAGGTGTGAAGATGAACAGTCGCAAGTATCTAAAGGCATTATTGTCGCACACACACCAGCACACAAGCACAGCTAAAGCAAATACGAGTGTCGCACCAAGGCAAAAACCAAATCAAATGTGCTGCAATCTCTATGGGTGTGCACCAGTGTGTGTGTGTGTGTGTGTTTTTGTGGTCTGCTCTTTGGCAAGCAGCCGCTGCCCCTTTCCCTTTCGCCCTTCGAGTGCTGCCTGTTGCCTGGTGCTTGGTCTACACCTTTGTGGAAATCCAACAATGTCAACTATGCAACACAAAAGCGACAATGCCGTCGCTTTGTCTGACTGCCAAAGTGCAGGGGCAGCCAGTGGGTGGGTGGGTGAGGTGCACGGTGGGGTAGATTGTGGTGTGCAGCAACAGCAAGAGTTCTTGTTGCTGTTGTTTACTTTTTTGTTGCTTTTTTTTGTTGTTTTGTTTCATGTGCCATACAAAAATAGCTCACTTGGCGGACGGCATTTCTCATTCTCAGTCTCGTTTCACGCTATTCTTCCGCTACCCCTTCAATCCGCCCCTTTGCAGCCAACTGTTTCATGTTGCTTTTTATGCCCGCAATTTGCATTTGCCCGCTTTGTCGACGTCTTTTGCACTTTTGCTTTTTATTCTGGAAGAGTCGCTTTAAGCGAAACGCGAGTAAAAAATATGAAGAAAAAATATAGAAAAAATAAATAATAATATATACAAAAATAATGACATTAAAATGCGCATTATATTAAAACTCAATGCCCGATTTGCTGCTAGCCAAAAATCGACAAAGGTGCGGCGAAGGGAAGGGGCGCAGCACGTGCCGCTTGAACCTTAACCCCTTGGCGTGTGCTCACATGCGACATGCAAACGGAAACGAACAACAACCAGCAACAACTAACAATAACAAAAACAACAACAACAACAACGAGTCTGTTGACTGGCAAACTACTTCAGTTTTATGAGGCAGCCCGCTGCGAAACAGCCCCTCCTCCTCCATCCCTCCCCATCCTCACGCTTCCTGCGCCGCCATCAATTGACAATTATGAGGCCACGCCCATTGCCGTGCTCATAAATTTTGTAATTATTCCCCTGCGTGCCCCCAAAAACAACAACAACAACAAGAAAAGGCGCACGAATAACAAAAAAAAAACTGAACACACACGCATCATGCAAAGGACCCAAGAGAAAGGGGGATAGATAGAGGGAAAGCTAGAGAGAGAGAAAGAGAGAGCGAAAGTTGTGCTGGGGCTTGGAAATTTTTGGAAATAAGCATATGGCTTATGTATATATGCTGATGGTATATGTGAGATATGGCATATGGCGTGATGAAAGTAAAACGAGTTTAAACAGCTTTTTATTGGAGCTGAATTTTATTGGACATCTGATTTCTGGCAAAGTTCCCATTTTATAATCAAAATCAAGAGTGAGTGACGAGCTCTTTATGAGTTAATTGCATCTTAATAAAGCAGGCTTTTGAAGAAAGCAAAGGAAAAAAGCCAATGATCGATATTTATCTATCCATCTATCTTTCAATTGAGCAGTGAACAGCACGCTACTTTAAATTAGTAGCAAATTACAATTATTGTAAATATGTAGAATATATGAAATTATTTATTTTAGCATTTAATTTTATACTGAACTAAATTATCATACATTTTGTTTTCATTAATTATCTGTCAAGCAATATTTCCTAGCATATGCGAAAACGGAAAACGCATTTTGAAATATATTGTTCATAAATGATTTATCTACAAATTTAAATAAAAAACAGTTTCTGCTAAAAATAAATCGTCCAAAATTACATTAAGTTCTTAAATTGGAGAAATAAATTTCCCCCACAATAAAAATAAAATCATCATTCAAGGCGCAACTGCTTCATTTTTAAAGCTTATACTTAATTACTTATAAACCCTAAAGGTGAAATGAGAATTATGTAGAGCTCTACATCAATTGGCAACGATCCCACAAAGAAACCACCCACGACCCGTAAATAATGCAAAAAAAAACATGGAAATAACTGAAGTTTATTGTCACGCACACGTTCACGAAATAGAAAGAAAACAAATATATAAAACTTTTGTCTGGGCACTTTGACAGAGAATGCAATTAAAATTTCATGTACTTATTACTGCTTGCGCACCTTAATTGATTAATATAAGCGCCGCCCACTTTCCCTCCTTCTACTTCTTCCACTACGCCTAACCAAAATAAAAATAAACCCGAATTTGTGGTAAAAGGGCCAAACAAATTAATTAAAAAATGCGTTGTCTGCTTTTAGGCGATGTCTTGCGTGGCGCAGTTCGGCCCATTTCGGAGCCGTCTTAGCCATAACGCTGGATGCTAACAGAAATAAATAAATTGTACTTAAAGGGGCTTCCGAGACGCCGCAATGCAGCCATAAACATTAATTAAAACTTTTGACCCTTGCGCTTGCTAGAG
>SCDS01001146.1:0-15680 GCA_004149465.1 Drosophila nigromelanica | reverse complement strand
ACAGTCATCCGTATAAGATCGAGGATAATTAAATTAGTTTTGGAATATTAAAAGCCGATGTGTGTGTCGAAAGTCTAGTGTTATTAAAATGTTTAATATACTCGTTTATGAAAAGAGAGTATATTGTGTTTGTACAATGTCCGTCTTGCTCTCCGTCTGTCCTAGCTAGAGAATTGAAATTTTGAAGGTATACCCGTGTGTAACCGCGTCCTCGGGCATGATCCAAGCGATAACACCTTTAATCGCAAATCGATAAAAGGTGAATATTTTCACCTGGTAACTCCCTCTTCTGCCCCTCTTACTATCGGAAATTGTTTCATGCAGATAATAATTTGTCAAATACGACAATCTAATCCGATAACTGGCTTAAAAGTTATTACAATATTAAATTTGTAGTGTGTTTTCCAAAAAACTCTTGGTATAATTTTTATTTAAATATCGATTCATGCTTAAAGTAAACTCGTACAATATTTAACAATTCTCAACATGTGAATGCTTTTTCTCATTTAACATCACTACTGTAGTTGAATACGTCTATTGCGAAGTTGCTAACATGGATCTGCAATCTATTAAATAATTCATAGCGCTTATATTTAGTTTGTCCTTACGAAAGGCACTTATGGATGTCAGACAATAATTGCTTTTATACCAAAGAGCACTTTGATATCTCTGCAGGATTTTAAAGTTTAAACTGCTTGCTGTTTGCCAAAGATGCTCATCATATGTCCATTTTGGTTTTAGAACTGTCTTGTAAAGCCGAATTTTACTCTCCAAACTAAGTTTTAAGTGGGTCTGCTTTCCCAAAATGAGATGATAGTCTTGAATATGCTTTCATTACAAGATTGCTAGCTCAGATACTGATGAATACAATTATCTACAAATCCCTGCACATTGGTAAAGATGTCTGATACCATGCTTACTACTTACTTACACTTACTAGCGTAAATTTTCATGACAAAGATATGCCGTATGAGTAATTTTTTCCATAATTTTCTCCTAATTAAACTGTTAAATTGTATATATATATATTTGATATTTATATATTTTAATTTTGTTTCAGGTGCTCCGCAAGTGCTACGTCTGCATCCCTCCATGCACACCGTGTCCGTGAAACGGGGTGAACCGGCCAGCCTCACGATGGTCGTGTGCGCCGATCCGCGACCGCAGCGCGTTGCTTGGGAGTGGGGTTCGCTGCGGCTGGAGGCCGGCTCGGGCATAGGTGCGTATACTTGACGTGCCCTCGTGCGCTTCATTGGGCAGCTAATGAAAATGCAATTAGATGCTTGTAGTTTTTCTCTTTCAATAAGCCGCAACTCAATTAACACTGCGAAAGCGGCGGCGCATCAAACGCATTGCACGTCACGCACATTGGCCGAGGGAAGGGGAAGGGGAAGAGAAAGGGGGAGGGGGAGGGGGAGGTGAACGGCGGTTTGCGGATTCTGTCCGTGTGTGTTGGCTGCCCTACTGCTCGCTTGAGTGCTCATTAACAAACCTTTTCCGCAAATTTGACATTGAACAAACGTTGAGCGAGCTACGTGTGACTAAACAGGAGACAGCGGGACAGCGGGACAATGGGGCGGCGGGATAGCGGGACGTGCCGTATGCCGCACAAATCAAGACAAATTACATGTCCAGAGACGGCAGCTTCGACGCCAGAATCAGACGAATTCCAGCATCATGTTGGTCTAGTGTGGCATTAGCATTGCCCCCGTTCGAGCAGACTTCCCACGCTTGTCAGTTGCCGGTAATCCTGGTTACAACAGACAGCGTACCAGCAGCGATGTGTTGCTCGTTTTTCACTTTAAACTGCATTGCGTAGCGTCTTTTGTGGGCCAGCTCCAGTTCCGGTTGCAGCTGCAACAGCGGCAGATCCATCTCCATCTCCAGCTTCAGCTTCAGCTGGCAACAAATCTCGCGTATTACTCTTCATTTTCAGCTTGTCTGCGTGCGCATCCGGCTGCCTGCCTGGCCGGCTGTCCATCTGCTCGTCTGCGTGTAATCCGGCGTACTTGCCACTGACAGGAATCAAGCGAAGCGCATTGCAAGCCAAACTACATGCTGTGGCGTTGCCCAGCGACTGCTTTTTGTTGCGCATACGTTCTCCACGTTGCGCGCTGTTCTCCAATTATTCATATATTGTATTATTTTTCATGCACATTGATTAATTTGCACATTTGTTAAAAATGTGTGTCTGTAATTTGTCTGTTATTTCAGTCCAATTAAATATGAAACATAAAACTATAATTTATAGCCATATAAATAACCCGTTCTCCCTCTTCAGATCGCTTTCGTGCCGACGACATGCTGACCGATGCTCGCGAGGATTGTTACCTGTCGACGTTGCACATACACCATACGGATGAACACGACTCACGACCCTACTATCTTGTGGTGGAGAACGAGCGGGGCACCGATCGTCATGCCATTCATTTGATTGTGGAGGGTACGTTTGCAGGTGCATAGTGTTTTCTTTATTTTACCCTACCAATTTATACACACACATCAATTATATATAAACAACAATTTCTTGCCTACCAACATGTATATTGTGGAAGACAAGAAAGCGATAAAAATGCGTTAAACTCACAAATAGCGGAAATTGGCTTTGGTCTTGCGACACTATTGTAGATATTCTCACAATAGTGCCATATAGAACATACAATAGCAATAACATGTAGAAAAAGTTACTGTTTATTCTTCATATATTTATTTATTTTTTGTTTAAACAGTTATCGCCAATCTATCTTCCTCACTGTAACATATAACAGCAAAAAAAACCTTTATTATGTTTGCAGTGTTGTTGTGTATGCTACACTTTGGTATGCCCATTGGCAGTCATTAATTAAATTTAATAATTACACAATGCATGCAAAATAACATAGCTCATTAAAAATGGTTCATACGTTCTTCATATTAATTATTCCAATTATGATCGAAACATATATACAATTTCAAAATTCCTTTTACGCTTGCATAATCAACGCCATCGAATACCAACAACAACAACCGCGTTTGGCAACCTGCAGAACCTTTGGAGATGAGCTACCTGCTCGGCGTCGCCGGTGGCTGCATGGCCGCCATTTTGATCCTGATCTGTCTCTGCATTTATGCCGTCAAGAGCAAAAAATGCTGCTTCAAGGGTAAGTGGGGTGCAAGGGGTTCTGTGTGCAGCGCGAGGAAACTGCTCATTAAAAATAAATATTCAATTCGACTCGGTTACAACAATAACAATGGCAACAACAATTGCAACTGCGGCCACAACTGGGCAAACAATTGCCAGCCCGAACAGGGCCGCGTATTAATTACAAGCGAACACGCCTCAAAGCGAACGCGCGTCGCAACAATTAAAGCATTTTCTTCATTATGCCGCCAGATGGCGTTGAACTTGCCGCTTGCCATATTTCGCTGTCATACTAATTGCAAGAACACAAAAACTTGCAGCAAAAGCCAAAACATAGAAAATAGAAGTACAGAAATAGAACAAAAACAAAACCAGAAGAGCCGCGCCTTTTCTATTCTTTTTTTATTACGTTTTCTTTCTTTTCTTTTCATATATATATATATATTTTTTTTTTTTTGTTGCTTTGAAACTCAAATAAATCTCATAAAATATTCATTAGCGCGTTTCGCGCCGCCAACGCCTGCGGTCAGTTGGCCAACACAAAAGGGTTAAGGCTCTCTTAGGACGCCTTTTAGTACAGCCATACAAGTTTTTTTCTTTGCTTTTGGAACATTTCCAGATTTAAATGCGTTCGCTTAAAGTCGTTAGACTTTTTGGGGCACGGCTAACTTAAGGCACGGGAATTTGGCTAATTAGAAATCAAAATCGCGTGCCAAAACTTTTGCTCAACGCGCAATTAAAATGCACATTTGTAAAAACAATTTACAAAACACCCAACGAAAAACAATTTGGCAAAAAACAGCGAAAAAGGGAAACTTTCCCAAAAACTTGCTCAAGGACATTTGCTCGAAAGTTTTGCGGCTGGCTTGAAAAAGAATTTACGGTCCGGGATTTGCACTGGCCAATTGCCTGGCTGAAATACAGCTGTAAACTGGAAACTTGAGTCGTAAATAAGCCCGGCGTGTGCAATTTCTCAGTTGTCAATCAAAACGTCAATTTCCACCCAGCGAAGGGAAAACGTGAACATTTGAGCGCAGCTGCCTCCAATTGCCAAGTTATCAAATGGCATTTGACAGATCTTCAATTGCCCCGGCTACCCCTTTTACAGTCACACACACACACATACACACACATACACGTGCGCGCAATTTCATCTAGTCGAAATCCATCAAAATTACTTCGCTCTTTTAGCCGGCTTTAGGCAACTTTACACCTTTTGGCTATCAATAAGTTTACGGCTCATTTGTCAAAACGTAGCTGCAAATACAAATGTATCTGCATCTGTATCTATACACATGTCTAGCAATCTATCTATGTCTGTTGTCTGTCCGTCTGTCTATAAGAGTGGGTATTACTAATTTTTAGTGGGTGTATTTTGGAATTGCGCGCAAATCCACTCTAATGTAAATATATATATAATATTTTAACTGCAAAAAACTGCACAAAAGAGACGAACGAGTTCTCACATATATTATTTTTGTTCGCCTTTGCAGGTTCCACGGGATATAAATCATCGGATAAGGACAGGTAAGTTGAAGCGAAACACACACCAGCACACACACACACACACACACACACAGAACAGCACTCACAACAAATGGCCGGTTATGGTACATTTTCATGAAAGGCGCTCGCAACGCATCGAACAGCCAACAGGTGGCGCTGGCGTGCCAATTTATGCGTCCCGAATGGCCACACACACACACACACACTTGCTACCCATGAATAATGCGGCCTGTATGTGTGTTTGTGCAGTGTATGAAATATCCTGCGTTTTTTTCATATATTCAATATTGCAAAGTCGGCTTTTAAAAAATATTTCAATGTTTTGCCGAGCAGCGTCAAGCAAACACACAAACACATACACACACACACACACACACACCCACACACACGTCCATACACACATAACAATCGCTCATTGCCGCCCCTCATTTTTGTCCTGACATGAGTTATGAGGCTGTGGCGGTTATTTGGCTCACCGCTTCGTCCCGGCTCCTCGTTGTGTCTTGTTGCCCCGTTTTAAAATTACCATTTTTCGTTTATGGAACACAGCCTTGAACAACACACACACACACACACACACACACACACACACACACACACACACACACACACACAATTACACACATGCAGGCATGACCAAAAATTGCATAGAATAGTTTTTGGGGCGTGCCATCGTGGCAGCACATTTTCTGTGTGTTTTTGTGTATATATATATATATATATGTGTGTGTGTGTGTGTGTGTGTATTGGTATAGCGGAAATGGATTTTAAATTTCCGTTATAAGTATAGTTGGCAACACAGCAGCCGCAGCCACATTTCCATCGGCATTCATTATTTATGCGACCAGCCTAAAAACTAGCCTCCAAAACTAACAGCCAAATGCAGAAAACTGTTGTATCAATCAGAACGCAACGAAAGATTTTGCTTAACGATAGCTCTCCCCAGAGGCATCTGGGTGGGACTTAATATCCCGAGCCCGCCTCCAATTCAAGTCAACAATTGCCGGCGGGCAGATAAAATAGCTGCATATTTAGATATGCGATTGCCATGAAATTTGCCAATCAAAACGGTCGCAAATTAGAACAAGTTAGAGTTTGCGGCATGCCTCAGATCAAATACTCTAGCAGACTTGGTTCAAATTTAAGCTGTATTATTTGCTCCTTCTTAAAGAGCTGGAAGCTTATACAATATTTGCCATGGATGCTACATTTTATAGTTATCCCATTGTACAAAGTTAATATACATATCCAATGTAGCATTTTAGTTTGGTAATTTTAAAACAAAAAATTATTTCTTAAAAAGAAATATGATACAGTTTGCTGTGGATAAAAATCGAATCATGCCACTTTCGACCCGATCAACACTGATCAAGAACATAAACCTATTGGTCTTTTATATGTTTTCCACATAACGTTACGAATTCGTTGACAAACTTAAATTAGCCTCTGCAAGGGCATTCGAATCTAGTGTCTCCTCTTATACACCCGCAAGCACCCCCACACACAATTGTCACCAGGCCGTATCGCAAAAATGTTCGATAATAAATTCTCGTTTTCTCTTGTCTGATTTTTGCCCGCAGCGAAAAGGCTGATTTGAAATCACGCTCGGATAGCACAAGTGGCCCCCAAGGTGATTCAATTTACACAACGCCCGCGGGATTCCATCATCATCAACAACAGCAGCAGCAGCAGCAGCAACAGCAGCAGCAGCAGCAACAGCAGGCAGCAGTTGCGGCGGCAGCAGCGTTGCACGCAGCCTCGCAGCATCCACAGCAACAGTATCCGGGACATGGATCGCCGGAGGCAATGAAGGTACGCATGGCTGCAATGATATTACAACCGCCCACTAGGGTCTAGCAGGCAGTTGATAACGGAAGCAGCGAGCTTCAGTATCAACAACAGCAAGCCCAACAACAACAACAACAACATGAACATGATAATAGTAATGCCAACACCAACACCAACACAAACAACAATAATAATATTAATACCATAACAACAACAGCCACAACAACAACAACTGCGACTGCAACACTGACCAATAGTAGTAATAACAATACCATAGAGTTAGCCAAAGCAACGCCTGCTGGCAGCAGCAACAGCAACAGCAACAGCAGCAACATATTGGCCGAGGCGCTCGGCCGCAGCAACAGTTCCCATAGCCTAAGTGTAGCCAGTACGCTAAATAGTAGCAACAACAGTAGCAGAAATAGCAGCACCAAAAGTAGCAACAATAAGCAGCACCAGCAACAGTTGCTGGAGAACAACATGAACTGTGAGCTTAAGCCGCCGGCCAGCGGCAAGCTGCTCAACTTGAATGTGACCAGCGAGGAGTCAGCGGGTAGTCAGGCAGTGGGTGTAGACAATGGGCCAGCCTCTGGGCAGTTGAGCGCCGAGGAGACGCAGCTGCTGCTGCAGAAGCTGAGCATCAACAATCCGTTCTATCGCTTCCGCAAGCAGAGCAACTCCCTGCGGGAGCTGCGACGTTTGCGGCGGCGCGCGCGTCGCCAGCTGCGACGTCACAGATCCGAGGCGGATCTGCCGCACGCACAGCAAGAGCGACATCCGTACACACATTCGCACCCTCAACATACACAGTATGCACACCACGAGCAACACCAACACAATGAAGCCAAAGTTGTAGTTGTATTAGACAGTAAGCAGCATTTAGCATTAAGTAATCCTAGACACGGTACGAGTAACATTAAGACTAGATCCGTAAGCAGCCTCACGCCCGACAACTCCACGGTGATCACGAATCCGTTCTCCATCTTCCACGACGACGAGATTCTCACGCTGGGCGTTAATCCTCGCCTGCGCAGCGCGAACAGCGCCGCGACCGCCATCCGCACAGCGCGGCCGCAGCGCAGCGGCAAAGGACTGCGCCGGCTGTTTGACAGGCAAACGCCTGCCGCCGCCACGCCGGGCAGTCATCATTATTTGCACGGCGTGCCCGTGCGTCGCTTTGAGCGGCAGGACTTCAGCCAGGAGGCGAGCACCACCGGCAAACCGAAACGCGCCAGGGCGCTCTTCAAGCAGCTCTCGCTGCGCAAGCTGCACAAGCCGGAGGAGCCGCCGGTGCTGCCCAAGCTCAAGCTGAGCTACCGCTATCCGAACCGCACGCAGAGCATTCAGAGCATGCGCGCCGCGGGCAGCGGAGGCTACGAGATTCAGCACACGGCGTACAGGCCGCGACTGGTCTCCACGACGCCCAAGTCCAACTACTTTGAGCGGCTGCAGGCGAAGACCAGGCAGGGCATCCAGAAGATACGCGACAAGTGCCGCAATTTCAAGGCGAGCAGCAGCGACGCCAGCAGCAGCTGCGGCGGCGGCGGCGGCGGCAGCGGCAGCGAATTTAGCGGCTTCCACACGCTCGCCAAGGACGAGAGCTTCCGGTTCATCAGCGATCGGGCGCACATCTCCAGCTACGAGTCGCGCTGCGCGGCCGCCCACGCGGCTGGCAAGCAGGCGACCATCTACAAGAGCTACAAGTCGGAGATCGATCTGAGCAAGAATCTGCACTACCTGGAGCACTACCTGGAGCAGAACTTCGAGCAGCAGCTGGGCAAAAGCAGGCAGTCGGCGCACTCTGTCGGCCGCATTAGTGGCGCCCAGCGCAGAGCTCTGGCCACGCATCGCATCAGAGAGTCGGAGACGGAAACGGAAACGGAAGCAACGAACAGAGCAGGAAGGGGATCCGGGCCGGGGTCGGTGGCGGGACCGGGACCGGGACTGGGGCCGGGCACGCCGCGGCGACGCCACAAGCGCAGCCAGTCGCAGGCGAATAACCAGACGGTGGCCAACTATGAAAATCTGGGCACACTGCCAATATCCGCGCGTGCAGCGGCACGCCACAGGACAACCTTTCACTCCGACTCCCTGAGCAGCTCGGACTATGCCTCCGTATTCAGCGGCCCGACCGCCGCAAAGCGGGACACGGCACCACAGGCCGAGCCCGCGCTTGGGCCGGAGCCGGAGCTGGAGCATGAGGAGCAGACGGAGTCTGCGCTCAAATTGCGCTACGAGCATCCGGACAAAATGTGCGAATACTACTTTGATAATCTGACCAGCTATGCCCTGGCGCTGGAGGAGAGCGAGGACCTCCTGCTGGCCGAAAGCGCAAAGTCAGCGTGTTTCTTCTACGATGACGCCGAGAACGTAGCGGGCGTTGATGAGGACGATGACGATGACGACGATGATGATGTGGCTAACGATGAGGACGCACTGGCCACTAACGAGCCGGATTATATGGCGCGCGACATTCGCATCCGCGTCAATGTCAACGAGTGCGAGGATGATGCTGATTGGTATCAACGCCAGCAGCCGTCGAGCTCGTATAATGAGAATTTAGCCGAGAGCACATTCTATCAATCGCTCAATCAGCACTTGCAGCGACAGGCAACTGCGGCTGACGACAGGCACAAGTCGGAGACGGCAGCGGCATCGCCAGCGACAGCGACAGCGGCATCGTCGTCGGTGGCGCCACTGGGCGGCGAGAGCTACTTGGCTCACTTCCAACGCAGACGCAGCGACTTCGAGCGGGTTGACCGCAGCAGCCTTCTCCGTACCGGTGAAGACACGGATCAGCTTTACGCTCGCGGCGCATACTACGGCTTTGGCAGCGGCGGCGGCGGCAGCGGCGGCGGCGTCGAGTCGGAGGTCGTGTATGCCACAAAGCAGCGACGCGCTGACCTCATGGAAGCGCATTACTCGCGCAGCTACCTGACAGCTGTGCCCGGCGATGAGGGCAGCGGAGGCTACAAACGCAGTCGAGCACTGCGAGCAGCAACGGGAGCGGGAGTGGGAGCGGGCGGTAGACCGGGCGGAACAGCAGCAACAGGATCAACCGCAGTGTCAGCAGCCGGCGATGTGGGGCTAACTGCGATTCGGCCAACCGCAGATGCGCTTTACGCCACCAGCAGCAAGCAGCAAGTGCAGCTGCAACAACCGCATGCAGCAAAGCCAGAAGCAGCAATTGCATTGGGGCAAGCCGGGGCTGCTGCGACAGCTGCGCCCGCGGCTGCCCTCTCGGCGGGCAATGCCAGCACCAACACGAGCGCAAATAATCGTTACATGCTGGAGAATTTGCGCAAATACTACGCAAGTCAGCAACAACATCCGCCCGCACATTCGGTCAACTCGTCCTCGCTGTCCAACTCGTCATCCTCGAACTCGTCCATGTCGCAGCAGCAGAAGCTGCATCTGCCCACCGCACAGCCGCACATCTCTAAACAGCAGCTGCAGCAGCAGCAGCTGCTGCATTTGGGGCCGCCGCGTCGCAACTCGAGCACTTCGAATGCCTCCTCGACAGCGGACAATTTCGACACGTTTATAGCGCTGCGCAATGCGACGGCCACGTCCTCCACGACGGACTACAATCCCAAACAACAAATGCTGCAGCCGCAGCGTCGCAGTCAGCATTCGGGCGTAGCGGCCAATACGCCGCTAATCTCGGCGCTCAACTATTACGGCAGCGGCAGCGGCAGTGGCAGCAGCAGCAGCGGCGCCGGCAGCGGAGCCAGCGTTCTCACATACAATGGCAAATTATCGGCCACCGCAATGTTGTCACAAGTAAATTTGGGTAGATCTTCCGGGCTGCATCAGCAACATGCTACCACACCAGCAACAGCAGCCACACCAGCAGCAGCATCCACATCCACATCCGCATCCGAAAGCTTCATACTGGAATATGAGTGTTAGCGCAAGATTAAATTACCATCGATTCATTTGGGGCAGAAAAACCCTCTCCCAATCCCACTCCCACTCCCCCTCCTCCTCATCCACTGGTTAGCTCACCTTTCGACAGCAATTTGCGAATTATTTCGCCTTCGGCCAGTTGCTGTTGTTCTCTCCATCCCGTTAGAATGTTACGGATTTACGTTCGCCACGTTACAATTACAAATTGTTAACGGAACTGATTGGATTAACGCCCCAAATGGACCAGCTTAAAGGTGAAGCGAACTTTAAATGAAATGGACGATCCCAGACACATCAGAAAATTAAGGCTAATTGAATCTATACATATATATATATATATATATATATATATATGCTCTGCAGTAAATGTAAGCTATTTCTAAGGAATCGTACTTGTGTATTTATGTAGACAAGTCTATATTTATTGCCGTTAATTAGTGTGAAAGTACTACATGGTATATACTCGTATGTCTAATTAGGTATACATTATCGTAAACTACTGACAATAATACAATTCAATTACCGTTTACATTTACTAGCCAAGTTAATACTAACTATGAACATTGTACTCAAAATTGAAAGAAATGCATAAATCAAATATATAGTTATACAACAAAAAGACAAGCATATTCATTATCCTCATACTCGTACTCCAACTACTATGCTATGTAAATCAAATTTATCCTACGTAAAACAAATATCGAATTTTGATAAACTCAACTCCAAGCTAATCGTTAAAATTTTTGATATAAACTATATAAGATGCGATTTTTCGATTGCTCTCAGCGCCGTTAAGTTTTTCAGTTTAGCCAAAAAGATAATCCTAACTTAAGTGTTACTAAATATTCATCATAGATCTGCAGTTGGTAGGTTTGAGTGTCTAGCGTACATTTGAGTTCTCTTGAGTATGCTTACAAGTACATTTGCATATTTGTTCCATTTGTCATTTTATTGCGCTTTTGATAAATTTACCTAAAATTGCCCGGGAATACAAATTTGAATAAACACTCAAAACAAAAAATTTCTCATTGCAGTTTTTTGATATCTTAGGCTCCAATTAAATACGTATAGAAAAACAAAAAACAAATAAAATAAATGGGACACTTTTCCAAATGCAAAGCAATTACGGTTAATTGAAAACTTAAACAATAAAAAAAAACCATAAATAAATCGTAACAAAAAACCGCGAAACCAACAATTTGAGCTTCCACGTTGACATAGAGGAAATTAAAACCGCTCGCTGCATTAAAGGACAGCAACTAAATTTACAACAACAACAACAACAACAATGAGTGGCAATGTAATGACAAAGCGCATAAAATATGAAAATCTGTAATTACGCTGAAAAAAAATAAAAAAATGGAGAAGAAGAAGCGCTCGCCAACAACATATTAAATTTATTTATTTATGCGGCAACATCGTATTACGCTAAAGGATGTTTCGCGGCTCAGCTGGCGCTGCTTTTATTTACATATGTATAAATCTCTCCATATACATACGTATATATATCTGTATATTTACTTATTGTATGTGACTTCTATAAAGTGTTTAACTTTAAGTGCAACTGTAAATACAACTACAACTAATTGTAATCCATCAAATGGCAGGCGACACAAGTGACACACTCATTAATTTCTCATTTATATACGCTGTCATGCACTGCGTATGTGCAATATTTTCAATCATAACCTCAACAAAAAATACAAATAAGAAACCCAAGCATAAATAATTTCATTTTACAAAAAATAACCAAAAATAGTGAACAGTGCTTCTTACGTTTTGAATTTACGCAGTTACATTTTAAAATTATTGCGCATGTGGCAAGTGCCCGTATTTTCAAGCCCCCCTCAGCCCCTTCTCCAATTCACTGCCACCTCGCCCATGCAATTATCTGTGTGCGCGCAATTTATCTCATTTGCGGCTGAGTTATTTCCAACTGCAGCAAATAACACTGCCAGACGAGCCAAGCCCTCCCTGCTTGCCGCAGTTTGTATTTGTGAGCCACATTCTGTTTTTTTCTCCCTCTTTTTTTTCTTTGCTGTTATTGTTGGGCAGTCAACACACTTTTCCGCTTAATTTACTGGCTGGCAGCTGCCTTGATGTCGGCCCCGAAAGAAGATGCCTCTGTGCAACAGCGCTGACCGGTTGACAACAGCAATTGCTGCATAATGCATATGCCCAGGCGCAGTTTGGACCATGTTCATTCTGGCGCTGTTGTTGCCTGGTGCCAGCCGTTTCAATTGCTGTTTACTTTTGCACAACAGCATCAACAACAACAACAACAACAACAACAAAAATACAGTAATATTTCATGGCATGCTTTATGGCTGACCATCAACTTATCGGCAGTTGTTGCGGACCCTCTTTGGCCGCACCTTCTCCCCCTTCCCAATCGCATCAACAGCCAGCAAATAAATTAATAAAAGTCAAATTAAAATTTCTTTGATGTGGCAAGTGGAGTTGGTTCAGCTCGTCTCTCTGTTATCGCAAGTGCAACAGTCGTTTGTAGCATAAACCTATTAAAACCCAATCAGTTGCAATGCAAAAACAACAACAATAACAACAACAGTGACAACAAATTTGATGAAGAGAACGCGTGAAGTTTTGTGCCAGAGTTTCATGTTAATTATGCGTTTGATTAAGCAGTCAACAGCTTACGTAATTAAATTATTTAGCTTGAATGGGTAACAAGAAGAAGAAGACTGCTGCACATTGGGAACGTAAACAAAGTACTTGAGTTATTTAATAGAACAAAGGTGACAGTTGCACAGATACACACACATTAAACTGGTATACCAGAGATGAAACATACGAACTGTTTAAAAAGAACAACAAACTCAAGACTCAAAACGGAAACTGCCGCAATGTGCACTATTATTAACTCGACTACAAATTTATCCATATATATATATACATATACTTTTTCCCCTCCCATTTTCTATGCCTAAGTCCATGTTCGTGTTTACAATTTGTTTTAAGTATTGCAACAATAACAATAACAACAACAACAACAGCAACAGGCAACCAAAAAGCGCAGCCTCAGCTGCATCATTTACCATTTATAATTGTATAATTAAGTAATCGTATGATATTTAGTATTTTTACCTAGGACATCTTGCTGCATTCGTCTCTTCTAAAAATATTATTTAAAATGTGCTAATGTTTATTTAGTTTATGTTAATTTTCCATTAGTTCTTTATTATCTAAACTTAAATTTATTCAATGAAATTCACAATGGGTTGTGATAACAAACACACATTCTCACGCATACAAAAACACACACACACACACAAATCTACATATGTAATAATTTCACACACCAAATTGCCAACGGAATGTGTACCCCCAGAGAAAAAACCCAAACAAAAAAAATTTATAACAATATGTAAAACATCTAAAAATCAAAGCAAGTAACCAGTAATATCTGCATATACTCTATATAATAATTATCCGTAAACCGTAATAATGTATGTGCTCCATGCATTTTGTGCATTCTCTTTGGTAACTCTCAAACTCGATTCGTATGTTACTCGTGTTATTTTCCAATTTTGCGATCTATCATTTTCCATTTCCGTTTTGTTTTGTATTCCTCCTTTGTTTGAGTTCACCTTATTTTAGTTTGCCATTTGTGCCACATTTCGTATAACATTTGTATTGTATCTTATTAGCAATCACGGAATTTCCCTCCCACTTACCCAAACCCCAAACCTAACTCTTTACCTAACCCAGTTCCATTTCGAATAAATTTTTGCCTGTTTTGCACGCGACTTTTGCGCGTGTCGCGCGCGTTTTTAACAGCTATCATTTTGGCAAACATTCAACATGCAACATGCAATATTTTTTGTCGTTTGATTAACAACCTTATACTTGTTTATAGTCTCTTTTATTTGTTTTTCTCTTTCTTTTCATTATTTTTTGTTGAATTTGTCACGTGTGCAACTCAGAGTTGAGGCATGTTTTATAAGCCAGGTCTGAATCGCATCGAAAGTCAAAAAACAAACAACTAACAGAATGTAACTGTAAACAAGCTGATGCAACTGCAAATGTGTAACTGCAAATATATGTCTTTTTTTTTAATATCGATATTCAACTTTTACTTTTGCTCCTACACAGAATTCAAAAATTGTTTTTCTCTCAAATTTTCTGTGTGCTTGCATTCTGCGTTTGGTTTTGTTGCACTTTATAAACAAAATACATAAATTTTGACAGTCCTATGTATGTGTGCCTAACGGCTACCCCAATGCCTACCCATTATCCATTTTTATTGCGTTTCTGCCAACTGTTTACATCACCATAAAAGTTAAAGTCGTCCTTGTCTTGTTTTACTACTGTTTACTATGTTTACAAAATGTACAAATTTTCATTTATACTTATTTTTATGGCCAAGTCTTTGGGCGTAACAGCCTGCAATGTGGGCCCGTAAAATATGTTGCAAATTGTCACTCAAAGAGATTTAGTTTGTTTCATCATTTCACTTTACAAGATATCAAATTTCACTCAATTGTAGGACCGGTGAATCCAAATTAGCTGCATTCAATTAACCCCGTCAATGATCTGTAATTAATCCTTTACAGGATAGCTTACATTTGCTTTTCCTCTTTCGCTCCTTGTTTGTTTGCGCAAAATATTTACGTTAAAAATAACCCAACAATACTCATAAATAAATGCCAGCAGACTCTGACACGCACCACAAAACTTGGCCAGTACATAAATCAAAACTTCATGTTCTGGCCACTCGGCCACGCCCACCCGCCTCTGCCGAACTAGCAGTCAAAAAGCTTTTGAAAAACTTTATTGTCCCTCTTCTGCCTTCTCCTTCAGCCAGAGCTATTAGTTAACATTTCGTGCAATTTGTTAAAGGCTGAAATCAACACAATCATTTTATTGCCTCATTACACAATTGGGTGCAAGCAAAACATTGCATGCCACTCCAAAGCCCAATATCCAACTTCTATGCCGCATGCCACACTCTATGCACAAATTTAAGGCGATTCTCCGCACTTGGCATAAGTTGTTGCAGCTGTTGTTGGCGCATAATTCATGCACCCGCACACTGAGGCACCTTGAGACGGCGCGACGTTGGCGGCGGCATTAGTTCTGTCTGCTAATAGCATAATCCAATTAATTGTTCATGCGAACAAAAGGCTAAAAACAATGCACAAGTTTGGCAACACAACTTTTAGCAGCGGGTTGATGTTTGTGTGTGTTGCATGTTGCAACTTGAAGCGATAACTCGACGAATTCAAAAATATATATATTTATATGTATATATATATATATATATATATATATATATATATATATATATATATATATATATATATATATATATATATATATTTTTGTTTTTTAAATT
>SCDS01001145.1:0-14826 GCA_004149465.1 Drosophila nigromelanica | reverse complement strand
TATAACTTTGTCAAAGCTGAACCGATTTCCATGTTCGATGGCATTTTGGTCATATTGTGTCATCTAGATTAGTTCTGCACTTAAAATATATTCATTTTTGAAAAAAAAATTTGTTTACATTTTTTGTGAAATTTTTTGTTAAATTTTCATGACCCCCCCCCCCCTCCATTATTCTTTGTCGAAAAAAGATTTTTTTAAAAATTTTGTTTTGCGAATTTTTAATCGATTGTGTTAGTCATAATTAGTATAAAAATCAAATTTGTTGTACAAAATTATGCAAAAATTGGCAAAAATTTTGACATGTGAAGCTCTCGGATCCATAGCTCCCATATTTCAAACTTCCATAACTTTGTCAAAACCGAACCGATTTTCATGTTCGATGGCATTTTGATCATGATTTTTCATTTACATCGATTTTACATTTAAAATATATGAACTTTTGAAAATAAAATTTTTTGGTAAAAACATGTACCCTCCCCGAAAAAAACATTTTCTTTTTCAAAATTTGCGATTGTATTTGATTGTATTTGTCATAATTAATTAGAGATTAATTCTGCATTGCAAAAATAATGCCTGGGTGTATGTTTTATTACACTGTGAACGAGTATTGCGCTGTCGGTTACACCCGACATCAACGTTCTTACTTGTTTTTATTTGAAATTATCACAACTGAATTAAGAATGACAGCAACTGTTACTATATCTGTTAATATAAACATCCAAATGAGTAAATTTATGTATGAGTTGTTTTTACTGACTGCTATTGTTAACATTACTGGTATTGTTTTTATTAACACTGCTGTTAATGTTACTTTCAATGTCAATGTTAATGTTACTGTAATTAATTGAAACGTTAAAGGCTTAAAGAAACATGTTAAATTCTCTTCTGATCAATATACTCGGCACGTTTCAGGTCTCGTTTCCATTTAGCTCGAACGGCCGCCCGGGTCGAATTTATCATTGGAACCTGCCCGTGTTGAAGCAGGCACTGCACAAGAAGCCGCATTTTGCACACGTCTCGCCGGAGGATCGCAATCGTCTGCTGGACATTGAGAACATACCGACATGGCGCAAACCGTGGGAGAATGACACAATCGAGAAATCCTTTACAGCGGGCAGTGGCAAGTCGAAGTATAAGAAATCGTTGAAGCAGAAATCTCCCACATATTATGCGCCCGCCCAGGCGGTCAATAAGCAGAGTTTCCACAAATACTTTGCGGGCAACGGCAAGCCGAAGGGCTTCTATGTTATCAAGGAGCATCAGACGAAGCCGCATTTCTATCAGAATATCATATCATAAGTTTAACCTCCACTTCAAATGTTTACAAATTGCCAATTGAAGATGGGCATGCATCTATAAGACTGTGGTGTGGGCATCTACTAATTATATATAAATATTTTATTTATGTACCACTCGTGTAACTATTATATATCAGCCCGTGGCTAAATCGACTAACTACGAGTCAAATTCCGGTCTAATGTGGGCTGCTTTCGTTTCAAGAATTTCCGTCCAATTTCTTAACACACAAAATGTGAAAATGTATTTTTTATATAAAAGCAAACATAAAATATTTCGAAACAGCTCGTTTGCCTGTGCCACCCCACGTTGGGCGCCACAAATGAAACTGTGACTATCAACTGGAATTTATATATATAAAATATCAACTACGCGTACGTTTAAGAGCATGTACGATTTTGTTTAAACAAATAAATATAATGACTGATTTAAAAACAAAACAAAATGTTGTGCGTCTATTTTGGTTTCAAATAACTTTATCTTTATTTAATGAATTTGCTTATTACTCATGTAATACATAGGAAATCAGAATTGATTCATGCTAAGCTTAGGAATATTCACAAATTTGTAACAGCTTGTGCTTGAAATTAATACGGGGCTTTTCTCTGAGTAAGAATGTGAGTATTAACAAGAATAACAAAAATAATACTTAACGGGTGTGAGACAGGCACTTTCAGCAGTTTACCGACACAGTCAGATGCCCGAAAACCACAAAGAAGTGACAGGTAACAGCAGAGTGACAGCTGCTTGAGATACAGATACAGATATTGTATCTGAACTGGCGCCTGAGAGCACAACCTAAATAAGGTTTTTGTCTTTTTTTTGGCAGTTGCCCAAAGCTGCTTAGGCAGCGTAACGTGCGCAATTTTGTTCAGAATTTGTTGCTAATTATACGCGGGCTCGTACGCGCACTCGTGGTCGTGATCGCGGGATTGGGAGTGCTCTGGCTAAGCCTTTAGCTGGAGCTGCGCAGTCGCCTGGAAACGGAAACGAGGCGAGCGAGCGCGCGCATGCGCAATATCTAATTTGGCAGATAAAAAGCGTGCGCTGCAAAGATACAGAGACGAGCTTATAAGTTAAACATACAACGACTCGCGCGGAGTAATAAGTAACAATAGCAATAATAGTAATAACAATCATAATGATATGTTTGCAAGCGACAAAAAACAGTCGGAGTAGGCGCACCTTCAAAACTGGCGCATAAATAATGCCGCTGATTCTTCTGGCTTATTATTCTCTCTGCACACAGTGGAAATGGGGTATATTAGCGTCTATAATAAAAGTATTCTTAAAAGTATGATTGATCCTTTTAAAAGTTAAAGGCAGCTGCAATTAAAGTGAAAATTTTCATAAATACCTTTACAGTTTGACAATAACTTCTTCATTTATCATTACGTTGCGAACATAACGTTGACTACAGAGTATTTTTAAGGTCAGTTTCACCCGGCTGTAACCTTCTTTTACTTGCTTTTTTTGGCGACTTTGCCGCATAATTGTTTTCTTGGTTTGGTTTATGCTTTTCCTTTGCCGCTGACTCACGTACATTGAACTTTTCACCCGTGCCTGCAGACAGATACATATGTATCTCTATCTGTTCAGTACATGTATCTGTATTTGTGGCTAGCGCATTGAGTGCCCATCTTAAGTAGATTTAATGACTTGTTGTTTTTGTGGGCAAAAAAAAACCAAAAAAAAAACAGGCAACAAATGAAACATAAATCACATTTATGACAAATGCCGTCAACTGTTAAGCTTACTGAAAGCCGCCTGGGCGGGGACGTTAAAAAGTCTGCCTTTGCCTTTTCCCCACTGATTTTTTTTATGGGGATTCTGGCAAATGCAAATTGCCTTGCCTGCCTCGCTGCATCTGCTGTGACAACAGTTATATCGTGCTATCAAATGCCGCATTGCAGTCAGATAACATTGATTGGGATAAATGTGGCATGGCATAAACTAAGTAAAACCAAGCTCTCCAAACTACAACTAAAGCGTCTTGATATCAACGCAGGCCGCTGCCAGAAGTTGCAACTTGTTAACGCCATTCCATTTCCGCCTGTCATATCAAAATAATTATCTCAAAGTGTTGCTTAGACCAAGTCCTAAGAACCATGACTACGATATGCGGCAGCAGCAGCAGCAGCAGCAACAGCAACAGCAACAACAACAACAACAACATCAGCAATCAGTAACGGGCGTCTTTGGCTTGCGTGTGAGGAGGCATTGGTGACTACAACTTGATCTGCAGAACTTGTTTTACACGCAATCTTGATTGCAATTATGTAATTCCGAAATGCGCAGTAATTAAAATAACATTTCACTTAATTGTATTTACATAACTTTCGAGCGTGATTATTAATTTGTGTTATTTCATTGCTCGAATTCGACAATGGGTGGCGATGTCAACTAGCTGCTGTCGTTGCCCAAGCAGGAAGTGCTAGTAAAAGTTTCGCGCTTACCTTGATTGAACATGTTAATTGCTTTCCATATAATTGACCTAAATTGAAATTTAAATTTAGCCGCCATTGTGGCGCCACTTATCTGTGACGTCCAATAAGAGCTGCCACTGCGTCCTCGATAACATTACAACTATCAGTTATCGATACCTTATCGGGTTAGCATTTACTCAGCTGATTTTATGACCGGCAAAATTGGCAAACAAATTGACAGCAAAATTTACTTTATGGACACGGTTTTAGGCGCCAAGTTGCGCGACATTATTCTAAACACACACGTGCCTTTAGTTCTACAGGACTTTCCCGTGCACTGGGAATGCTTCGATGACTCGCTGCTCGACTGGTGCGCTCGCTATGACAAGGATGCGGACGCCTCCAAGTTGCCGGCATTTGAGAGCATGGGCGTCACGGACTGCGATACGCCGCAGTGGGAGCGGAAGAGGCGGCGTGTCCAAATGACGATGCAGACATTTCTGCGGGACTACTCACAGGAGGCGGCGATAAACAAGGAGCGAACGGAATGGGCCGCCTATCAATATGTCCGCGCGAACGACCTGCCTGCCAGCTGCTTGACAGGCATCGATTTCAAGTGCTTTGGATTCGCGGACCACCAGAATGACTACAGCCTGTGGCTGGGCTCTAAATGCGCCAACACGCCGTGCCACTACGACACGTATGGCGTTAACATTGTGGTGCAGGCATATGGCAGCAAATCCTGGCTGCTCTTTCCGCCCGAGACGCCCCTGCAAAGCACACGCATTCCCTACGAAGAGTCCAGCGTGTACAGCCTGGAGAACTTCTATGCACCGGCGCCTGACAAGCTCACCTATTACGAACAGTTTCAGCCCCAGGCCTACCACTGCGTCTTGCATCCGGGCGATGTGCTGATTGTGCCTCGTCACTGGTGGCACTACGTGGAGGCGGTGGAGACGTCCCTCAGCGTGAACTACTGGGTGCCGCTTAAGAGCGACCTCGACCTGACACTGGACGAGCTGATTGTCAAGCATATGGTCGAGAGCTTCGCCAAGGGTGAGAACGATCAGCTGAAGCAATATCTGCTAAATCCCAATCAGCTGGACGAGATCGCCGACTCGGCCAGCGCGCTACTTAGTCAGTTTGAGCGCGCCGTGCAGGATCAGAGCTCGCAAAGCAAGCGCAAACTATGGGATTCCGGGTATCTGAGCCAGAACGAGCTATTCCAGCTGCTGGGCAGCGTTGAGGTGCGCATACGTGCCCTGGACATAATGCCCAAGGAGGCCTACACGCAGCTGCTCACCAACAATGCGAAACGGCATGGCACAAGCCAGTGCCGTCGCGACGAGAACATTATCAGCTCGACGCTGGAGCAGCTGATCAATAGCATGTGCGCGCCACGCTGCATTGCGTCCATCAAGCGGGAGTTCTTTCGTCGATTGGGCCAGAGTGAGAAATTATAGCGCATTGACGGAACGTTTATTATGAGACGTATATGAGATTAAAATTCAATAAGCATTCAACCTGCTATATGATACATTTTAAAACAGAACCAAACTCGAGAGAGGGGTGCGCATTAAATGCCTTTACCTTTTGGTTTCTATAGAATCTAGAGTCATGAATAACATAATATGCAATTGAGCCGCTGGCCAAACACAGTGCGAGATAATTGATGCGGGTCTGGGATCGGTTTTCTACCAGCCGGGTGGCTTCTGGTTGGGATATCCGCCCTGCTGATGGGCAAAACTGCCAGGATAAGTGCCGTAGTGGCCGGGTGCAGGGCCCTGCGGGAAACCGCCATACTGATAGTCTGTATAAAGAAAAATATATATTAGATCCTCCATCTTTCGGCCAAGATCTAAAATACTTACTGCCGGGATATGGAAGCGTGGCATAGGGATTAAAGCTCTGGGGCATGGGCGCTGGTACATATGTGGGATACGGGATGTTCGCGGAAGCGCCATATGGCACCGGCATGTGCACTTGGGCTGGATACGGCACACTGCCTGCGGCAGCTGCTGCGGGCGGAGCCCCAGCGGGCGCATTTGGAAAATCTAGATAAAAAGAACCAAAGTCAACTCAATTTCTAATGGGATTAGGTGAATAAATAAACTAACCGCTGCCACTGCCCGAGGTGGAGGCGTAGTGTGATGGGAGGGCTGGTGTGGCCGGCGGCGCCTGGCGACTCGACTCCGTAGTCAGATCCTTGAGCAGCTCCTCCTTTTCAGTTTTGCGTGCAAACACAAAGTCACTGATCTTATTCTGGAATACGACCAGCAGCTGGGTGAGGTCGTTGTAGAACTTGGTGCCCTCCTGCAGATTGCCCGACAGCTCGATATAGCTATCGTAGGCCGTGGCCAGCTCCTGGTAGAGCTTATCGCGCGAACTGCCGCAGTTGCCCGTCTCGGAGACGAATGCGCCGTGAGCGCTTTGAATGTCCGCGACAAGGGATTGCTGGCGCTCCACGCTCTCCTTGACCTGTGCCTGCAACGGACTCAACACCTGGCCAATGCGCGACAGCGACAGGGCGGGCTCATCGATGGCACCATCCTTTTGCAGGGCAAGCAGAAACTCGTCCTTCATGTTGAACGTGGCCGACTTGAGCTCCAGCTCGACAGCATCGCGCTCCGCCTTGATGGTCTCGACGGCCTCCATTAGCTGTTTCAGACGCTGCACACTAGAGCAGTTGGGATCTACGGTGCCACTGGCCGAAGGCAGCGACTGCTGTATTTGCTCGGGCGGCAGCGAGAGCAGCTCAATGCCCTTCTGGTTAGCCTCGAACTTCTGGCGCACCACCTTGTCGGCCTCGATGGCATTGTTGATGACCTCACGATACTTCTTCGAGTTGGTGCGGAACATTTCGGTCAGCTTGTCGGAGCTGATGCGCGTCCAGCGCTCCTTGAACTGTGCGCGCAGCTGATTGTCCGAGTCACGCTCCTCATCGAGCAGCCTCTCTGTTTCGTCCAAGATCTCGCGATTGCGATTCAGCAGCTCGGGCAAATCTTTGAGCAGCGTCTGCACATTCTCGATGCCACCCTTCTCGCGCACCTCGTTGGCCTTTTCGCGCAGCGACGGCGGCAGCCCGCTGTTGCCGTCCGTAGTCTCCACGGCCGCAGGCAGGTTCAAGCTGGCCAACACGGCGTTCAGGGTTTGGGTGGCCTCGCGCAGCTTCATAATTTCCGTGTTGACAATCTCGTTCTTGCGCATATCGGAAGCGGTCAGTGCGCGATGCAGCTCCACAGGCACCAGGTTAGTAAAGATATCCTTAAAGTTGCCAGCCATGGGCGTTCCAATGGGTAGCGGCTTGGCCAGCTGCGCCTTGCCGGGCGAGGCCAGTGTGCTCAGCTCGGGTATCATCTCATTGTAAATGAACTCATTGTCCTTGGTGGACTCGGCCAAATTGCGTTTGGCGCGACTGAAGTACTCATCCAGATAGGTCTCGTTGCCGCCCCGAGATTGGGCTGCCTTAAACAGCTCGATGGAGTTGCGGAGACGTGCAATTTCCTCGCCAATCTTCTTCGCCGAGCGACAGACGAGACTCTGATACAGCTGCGTCAGCGCATGGAAACCCGCCTGCTTGCCGGCCACTGTGGGTATCCACTCCTTCTCCCAAAGGCTGCGCACCGACTCCTTTTGCATGGCTCGCAGCACATCCGCATAGAACTCCTCGCCCTGGCAGCACAGTTTGGCAATGATCTGATCCTTCATATTGTCTGCGGAGAGTGAAGTTAGTTAGTGTTTAAAATATATGCATTCTTTTAATACACCTTTAATGGCTTTTAGTATGAACACCTCCTGGGCCTGGGCCACCATCAGAGCCTGCAGCACAATGAGCGTATCCTGGCTCAAGTCTGGCGTGGGCTCTGAGGGCACCGCTGCGGGCGTGGCACCCTTCAGATACTGGAATATGCCGGCACTCTGCTGCAGCAGCTTAATGGCCAGCTTAAGGCCCTCGTCCGTGTCCAGCTGCTGACTGGAAGCCACGCTGCTCTGCAGCGCGGCAATGTTGAAGAGCACGCACACCTTCTCATACAGCAGCGAGGTATGAGCTAAGCGGAAGAAGCAGTTGAAACGTTGTTAAACCGGTTATCTATCATATAGTATATCCGCAACACTTACTCAGACTGATTTTGCCACCGAAAATGGAGCCCTTGTCGAAGGCATCTTTCCACTTGAAGGGTATCTGCAGTTCGCCGGCAGAAATCTTTGTCTCCAAAGCGCAAATTTGATCGTAGTAGCTAAAATAAATAAAAGCGAAACCAAACGTCAGCGGCGCCACAATAAAGACGACGTCATCCGATTACTTGTTTATGTGATTTTAGAGAGCGATAGGTTGCACAAAGAATTCTGTACTCTTGGCTGTCTGACGTCACAATTGTATGAACTATTGTACTATTGAAATAGTCGAGAAAAATTTATAAAACACGTCAGAAATTCCTTTTTTCTGCATATATCGAAATCGGCCTAGTCGGACCACATTTAGATTCTACATAATATTACTCATCAGTCGAAATTGTAACGTGACATTCTCTTGATTCCCGCTCTTTTGTTTCGGGTTGTGTTTATGTCTAGTCTAAGTTCCCTCTCTCTCGCGTTCACACACACACACTTGATTAATTACAGCTACTTTACTGCTATCAACCGCTATGAGTCATGAGTATTTATGTGTATTAGAAATACCCTACGCACCTAAACACTCCCTTATCTTCAGAAATCAAACTTACGCGTAAACCACTTCCAGCGATGTCTCATACTTCTCGAAAAACTTCCAAATTGCCGTATTGCGCTGCTTGGAAAACTCATTTACAGCCTCCGCATACTGCGCCTTCTCCTCGGCGCTAGCACCGTTGTAGGTGCTTTGTATGAGATTGTTTAGTGGCTTTATAACGTCCACCTCTGATGGTTTCTTCAGTGGCACACCCAGTAGCTTGGACATTTTGTGTGTTGTTGTCTGTTCTCGGTTTGTATATTATAGAAATACTAGCTAAGTTTAATTTGCAGACGGAAACTTGATTTTTCTGTGTGCTGCCCGTTGTCTCATTAACAGCTGCGGCCAGTGTTGTCGAACTTCTACACAATTGATGAGTAATTCCTCAACTGTGCGGCGCTTTTATTAAGGAAATAGCACTTGTGTTAAGTGTGGAGCGATTTGCTAGGTGTGGAGTAAGGCTGTTAAACGGAAGTGAAACTTAACAGTACATTTTTAACGGTAATGAGCAAAATGACGCAGATTTATTTTTGATTAAAATATTTAAGAAACAAATTTATTTTTTTGGTGTAATCATAAAATTCTTGCCGGTTTAAAATTAAGCTCTGTTTTCTTTGTATATTCAGCATAATCCGAATTGTTAGTAGGCTTCGCATTTTGTAATATATATATTGGTGCATTGTCCACTTCTTTTCCAAGCTCATTTAAACTTTTCAGCCAGATTCATTTCTCGCACGATGGTAATAATGCTGAAAGCAAACTTTGCTACCTAAAAACAAAAACAAAAAAAAAATATTTTTTTTAAATAAAAAATAAATCCAAGATGTACTAACGCTGATATTGCTGTGCATTGTGATGGGAACAATGCCGCCAGCTATAAACATAATCGGCTGTTGGGTATGGTGCATAAATTGGATCAGCGTGGTCTTATAGCGTTTCTCTGCATCGATCCATTTGGACTGGAAAAGATCATTCGCCAAGTCGTCACAGTCGTCTATGAGCAAATTACAGGTATAGCAAAAGGGAAATGTCTCCATGAGCACTGCAAGAATAAACATAAACGAGGCCAGACCACGCCACAAATTCGAAAAGAAGAAGATATTGATCAGGGTCAGGCCTAGAACTGAGCCAATGAGCCCAAACTGGACGAAAATCGTGCCCGATATAATTGGACGTAATGTATTGCAGCATCTGGAAGCGGGGAGAAACAATTGGTACACAAAAGAAAAGTTAGTCTTATGCTTACTCCAAAATCATTTTGTGGTCCCTAATGCAGTTGTTTAGCTCCTCATAGTTCTCCTGCTCTGTCATTGTAGGATCCGTGCGCAGATTGCGCACATGATCCTTCAACACATCGAAGTGTCCGCGGATTAGGATCAGAAATACAAGGAGATACGTGTCGGCCAGCTGATCTTGTATTACCGCAAAGGACATTATGATGTACTCAGAGGTCGCCTCTATCCACAAATTACGCGTACTCTCGTGCCAGTCGATGAAGGGGTTGTAAACGGACCAAGGCGGCCTGCCGCTCAGCACATAGGCCAGAAAAGTGGAGCCCGCATAGCCGTTGTAGATAAAGGTGAATATCAAAAAGACCAAATTGCTGCGCGCCACTATCTGGTGTATCTTCTGGCGATTCCTATCGCTCCGCACCCGCCGGTCTAGTTCGTCCATAATATCCATTGTTTTGCTTAGACGCCACAGATAAAAGTACAATATGCTGGCCTTAACTGCACTCCCGTACGTATTGAGGGCCACCTGCAATGAAGTGAGAAACTCGTCGGGCGTAAAGTTTGTGACTTCCGTCACATAGCTCATGCCGAAAGCTGCGGGCAGATAGAAAGTGGCAAAGCCGAACGTTATAAAGAACCAGAACTTGTACAAGTAGCGTTTGCGGCCTTCTTTTGGTGGCAACCAGCCCATGAGCCACATGGTCCGATACATGTAGGCACAGCCAATCCGAGAATTGGCTGGTTCAGTTACTTGCGCTGGTCTTATAAGTCTGAACAATGGTGACTTCATGGCAAAGCCTGTCAACTGTGAATCCAACCTTTGCACTGCATGCTTTTTATAGTCTCTCGCAATATAAAAACTTACATTTATTTTGGCAAACATGAACTAACAATCAAAAGCAGCAGCTGTTCGTTTCTCGTAACTTTTTCTCTTTCTGTGACTTTTATTTATGTAAAACAAGGTCATCCTTAGTTGCAGTGTTATATATGTATATATGAATAATTAAAATTAAAAGTTTCAGTTTTAAATTATTCTGAAAACTTTTTCAAATGGATACGCGTGGATGCATATTTGTATTATTGTATTGTATATGCATCCACGCGTTTCATATATATAATTTACAGCAATATGTGAAAACTATAAATTTGTAGAATATTTGGTTACCGTTATTGTGTATTTATCCAAATAAATGGGAAGTACCAAGCTGGCAGTACTGTTAAAGCAGTGTTAAATGTGCAGCCTCACTGTTAAGCAACATGTAATTCGCTGTCTGCAAGTGTATAACAGTGTTATCTAAACAGCCCATTCTGTTAAATATTGTGAATGGGTGACATACCGGCCAGCTGACAACTCTGTCATAACCACAACGCAGCATGTCAACTCTGGACACTTTCTATTTTCTGATTGCGTTGTTGTCGAAGAAAACTTGGAGAAAATAAGAAATTTCTGCACTACATTTTAAAAATCAATCAAACCATTTGTACGAAACACAGCGCAGGCAAAGACGGTAAGCTAGCAAACGACGTGTGTGCGAATGTGTGTGTGTGACAGGCGGCTCTAAGCATACTCAGACTCTGTGATAAACACTTGCAGAAAGAGAGAGGAAAAGAAAATCGAAGAATCGTCTTGCGATGGCCGATGTTGAAAAAATGACGGCCGCTGCGCCAACCGACATACCCCTCGCATCGCCCAACGCCAGCGAGGCGGGTGGCGCCAGCAGCAGCACTGCCGAGCCGGGCACCTCGCCCACCCAGGAGCCGTCGAGCAACTCGCATCCGCACGACTCCGAGTACGACACGGCCAGTGACCAAGAGGGCGGCGACGGGGACTACGATGACGACGAGACCGCAAGCGAGGAGCAGACCGAAACCGAAGACGATGACTGCGGCAGCGAGACGGAGGAGGATGAGGACGAGGACGGTCACGGCAGCGGCACGGTCAGCGGCAATGGCATGGATCGCAGCGCTGTGGACAGCGAGGCACAGAAGAAGGTCGACGAGGATCGCAGCAATCCACAGTACATACCGAAACGTGGCACCTTCTACGAGCATGACGATCGCACGGCCGAGACGGAGGGTGATGGGGCCATCGATCCCGGCAGCGATAGCGGTCAAGGCAGCGTCGAGCCCAGCGGCGGTGGTGGCGGCGGCGATGTGGCCAATGGCATCATTGCGACCGGGTCTACGCCGGCCGGTCAAACGCCCACCATTTCGCAGGCTTCCAAGACAATGAAGAAATGGCAGGCCGCCTCGGGCGGCGATCGTTGGTCGCACGATCGCTTCGAGGCCAGTGAACAAGCGCCCAAAACACGCGCGGAACTGATGCAGGCCTACGGCTACGACATACGCAACGAGGATGCGGCGCCGCGGGCACGCAGACGTCGTCGCTATGGACGAGGTCCAATGAAATACTCAAGAAACTGGGAGGACGGCCAGGCGTACCTAAAGGCAAGCAACAAGGAGCGCAAGCCACCCCGCCCGCAAGACTTTCCGGCGCTCAACGAGCGAAGTGGCACCAGCAGCAAAATGCGCCGTCCGCGTACCTCAACCTCGCGCGAGGAGAAGGAGAACCGCGGCGAGCGTCGCAGCATGCCGGGAACTGCTCAGGGCGGCGGCGAGAAGCAGGCTGCAGGCTCTGGCGATGCAGCCAAGTCCGAGGAGCGGCGTGAGCGGGAGCGTGACCGTGAGCGTGAGCGTGAGCCCAAGAATCGCAATTATGGACGTTCCAATGGTGGCCACAATGCAGCCGGTCGCCAAAATGCCATGGAGTTCAAACCAAAATCAAATCGCCCTGCGCACGAGCGCCGCGGCGAACAGCGAGATTATCCGGATCGAGATTATCCTGTGAATAGACCAAATAGCGGGCCCAAGCAGATAATTGATCTGCAAACGCACCAACAACAGCAGCAGCAACAGCAGCAGCAGCAGCAACAACATCAGCAGCAGCAACAACAGCAGCAGCAGCAACAACAACAGAGACAGCCACAACAGCAGCAGCAGCAGCAACAACAGCAGCAGAAGCATTTGCCGACACAGCCTTTGGTCACCTCGAATCTGTCGCAGCGCCTGCAGCAGGTGCAGCAGCGCAATGATCCCAGCCATGTGGGCAGCGTGCAAATGCACTCGCTGGCCTCACAGAACCAACAGCAACAGCAGCAGCAGCAGCAACAACAACAGTTGCATCTGGCACAACAGCAGTCGCAGCAGTTGCCCGCGGAGCAGCGCAACGGGCCCAAGCGCTACTCCAGTTTGCGACGCTCGCAGCACGAGGCCACGCAACAGCAGCAGCATTTGGCGGAGCAGCAGCAAATGCAGCAACAGTTGCAGCTGCAACAGCAACAACAACAGCAACAGCAATCACAATTAATGCTACAGGATCCACACGTGCTCATGCAGATTGCATATCAGCAGCAGGAGCTGCAGGCGCAGCTGCAGACACTTCAATTAGGCCCGGCGCCGCCGACAGCGGTGCCAGCAGCACAGCCCAAACAGCATGCGCCGCCAGCGACAGCATATCCACAGACGCAGCCGGCTCCCTACTATGTGACGGGCGGGGAGCCAGTGCCAGTGCCCGTTTCAGTGCCGGTGCCGGTGCCCGTTTCTGTGCCCGTGCCTGTCGCTGTGCCCCAAGCGCCATATGTGAATCCGGCCGGTGCAGCCTATTTGCCGCCTACGCCAGCGGCGGTGGCATACGCCCAGGCGCAGTCGGCGTCCACTGTGCCGCCACAGGCAGCGCCCCAAGCAGCACAGCCCGCCACGCAAGGCGCCCAGGCGCCGCCGTCCATGAACTATCACCAAAACTACAACACTGTTGGGGGCACCACATACTTTGTGCCGCCAGCCCAGACGACCACCCGCCCCGCTGTGCTGCCCCAGCGGCGTCCTACCAATGCGATTCCCATACTGCCGCCATCCGAGAAGCACAAGACGCGCAGCGCCAACACGGCCAAGTTGGACGAGGCGAACAGCGGCAGTGGCAGTGGCAGCGGCGACAACATCGATCACATCATTGACAACATGTTCGTGCAGCGGCCGGCATTTCAGCCGCCGCCCACGTCCACAGCGTTAGCGGGCGAGACGGCCGTAGCCGGCGAGGAGTCGAATAGCAATGCGAATGTTGTGCAGGCCCCCGTTGTCGAACAGAATCATCAGGCGGTTGCAGTGCCTGGGCAGGAATGAGTGCACGTCTATGCCAATCCGCGACATCAACAGCGACAAGGAGTTGGCCACACTGGCGAACTTATGTCTAGTGGCTATGCCATGTTGCCGTCCCAGGTTGGCTACTATCGTGCTCATTAGAGCGCCAATTGGAGCAGTTGCAAAAACCGAAGATTTCATTTTGATTTTGTTCCTTTGCAGCAGGGTCTGTGACCTTGCCTCGAAGCCTTTATTTGTTAAACCAGGAGATACACAACCACACACGCTCACCATTTGTAATTAGTAAATAGACGCACCTAATCGAACTTACTAACGCCGAGGCGACTTACTGTAAACCCCGAGTTCAGCGTAGAGCTTTTTACATAATCCGTATATATATATATATATATATATATATATGCATACATTAATATATCTAGTAATCGAGTGCAGCTATCTCGTTGTAGCTCATTTAGCAAGTATAATGAATTTGAAACCAGAGTCATGTCGCTGGCGCTTATAATCTAAATACATAAACATATAGTCGCATTTTGAAGTTGGATTTATCGTGAATTGTAATTAATCATTGGACATTTGAATTTCAATAAACGTTGTAACACAGAAAAACCCCAAAAACAAGATTTGTTGCTTTGATGGTTCATTATTTTTATAGTACAAAAAAGAAGAAATATGTAGTTATATTAAAACTAATCGATATTTGAATGTATTTTTTTTCAGACAATTATTCACATGGTAGACTACTCTATATACATATGTAGTTATATCAAAGACACTATAAATACTAAGATCAGTAATATATTGATAATTGCGGTCTGAAAGCAGTCTAACGACAAATTGGTACATACATCGGGCAACTATATCAAATAAATCATTAATAATAAATTATCAAGTATATTATTTTATGATATACTGAATTAAATATATGTAACAGGCAGAAGGAGATGTTTTCAAAAAACTATAAAGTACATATGTTTATTCTTTGTCAGCATCAATGGCCGAATTGATT